>WURS02434689.1:0-15484 GCA_011762765.2 Rhinocypha anisoptera | reverse complement strand
CAGTACTGTGGCCGATTCAGTGAACTTCACTCTCGCCCGCAGCTGTGGCAGTTGATGCCGGGCCGATCCTCTTGATCTGCGCCATCAGTACCTACTGGTGAAACTGCTGCCTTTCACCGGAGGTTGCGTGTAATGAAGTTGTAGGTGCTTTTCCCGAAAAGTGGTGCAATTTCGTGACAAGTAAATTTTTGTTGTCACCGGGGCTACAACCGGTGACTTCTGGACTTCTTAGTTCAGCACGCTACCTCTAGGCTTCCACCGTACCCCATATATATACATACATACTTTCATATATGTACATGTATGTGTGAGTAGATATATATATATACTTCAGGAAAACTCAGACGATCAGCAAACATGAACACACGGACACACTTATGTACATACATATAGAAACACTTAATAAAGAAGGCCTCATATGAAAATAAATATTTCAGGACTTGCATGCCCCTTCATAATTCTTCCAGACTGATTTTTTCATCTGTATGTATGTGTATATGTGTGTGTGCATGTGTTCATGTTTGTTGGTGTATATATATATATACATTTATATTGTGACACAACCTTTCGCGTGGGCAGTCGGACTCGTTCGAATCTGCCTTCGCGATCTTTGTTCGCGTCAACAGATCTTCCAGCAGGGCTCTTACCTTCCTTTCTCCCCCCCCCCCTCCCCTTCTCCTTGGCTACTATGGCGGCACGAAGGGATTCCTTTCATGCAGGGGAAGGATAGGAAAGAAAACATCATCCGGGTTATCATGAGGTAAAAAAAGGGGCCAATCACAAAGCTGAGGTCGGGCTACTCGCCATGCGAGTTTAATTGAGGTTTTTTTTTCTTGTTGGAGGGGTCTGCTGGCGGTGGTAAGACAGGAAACAAGGGAGGTGGTACCCTTTGACTTGTGGTAGGGAACGGATTTCACGTAAGGCGTTTAGGGTTTTCCGCTTAGAAGTAAGGTAGTAGTAAGGCAGTAAAGTAAAGTATTGACATTTATTACAAAATTTCACACATCCAAAAAACACTCTTACACACTAGAGAGGGATGAGATAACGGGAATTCGCGAAACATAATTAGGAAATAACAAATCTTACAAGTTATTCTACAAGCGAAAGATGTGAGGCAAATGATATTTCATTTAAAATTTCCTCGTCCATGGGATGGGAAATTATTGATACACTGTAATGATCTTAGCAAGGAAAAACTCGTTACTTTCGAGTCCGTGCACCAGAGTGGGCAGGTTAACTGGGGCAGCTGGGGTTCAATCTTCCTCCTCCTCTACACAACACTGGGAAATCAGTGAGTATGTGGTTTATGGGAACTATTGGTTATTTTGTCGGTGACACAAAGTGAGGCGATTCGTGGGTGATATTTAAGCTGAGAGATGAGCCGGCCGCTGGAGCCCACTCGGAGTCGCATGCTGCCGCTTCCATCCATGGGGTCCACACTCGTTCGATGGATCCTGGATGATGGGATAAAGGCTTCCTGTGTGTCGACCAGTGATCTCTTTCCTCGGCGTAGCGCAGTTCCTCCAGCTCGGTCACTTTGCTCCTTCTTCCGTCCCTACCTTGACGCTTTTGATCCTCCTTGAGCTCCTACTCTTTCCAGAGCTCGACCACCTTTTCATTTCGGTAGTCTAACCGCAACTCGATGTCTGGTTTGACAGTCTCGCCGTGACTGCCAGTATCTTCTCTCCCACCTTACCTCGTCGACTTTTTGGTGTACCAGTCGAACTAGTACCAATGCTACTATTGACAAACAAATGAAATATGATTTCTACTCATGGAGGGAACATGAATTGGGTTTTTGCGAGTCACCTATCTTATCTTCAGTGGATGCCTCCATTGTGTGGTGCAAACAGTTGCTTCATTTAAAATGAGTGGGCTGTTACAATATGTATATATTAAATGTTTCTTCTGCTATTTTATAGCCTTTTCCTTATAAAATCTTGAAAGTTGATTTTTTTAAATTATTGTGTAACCTTAAGGTGTTCCAAGTTCGAAATATTAGGTCCAAATTAAATACAAGAAAATATGTATCCCATTGCCACTTCCATTTGTGACAAAATAAAAATATATGAGTATTATTACTTCATCACTGTATATATACAGTAATAGGTATCAACTAGATTTGTTAATTTAGCATTTAATATGGTACTTATGATTTCAGTATCTAATTTATTTAAAACTTATGTGTTTATATTACTCTCAAAATTTTGACCATCTATTCTTTTTCACTTTGAAGTTTTTCATTGCACAATTCATTTGAATTTAGGTTTTTTATATGTCTCTCTACAAATATATAAAGGAAAATCCTACATTTAAAACCATTAAACCTTTCATGTTAATGGGTTCCCGTTTACTACCAAGTATTTTTTTTCAAACTACATACATATCATCTGCTCAGAGAAAATCATTTATAAGCTTTGACTAGAAATCAATTTAGTTGTCTGGAGGTTATCAACTGTGTTTTCATACTTTATATTAAATAATATCAATTTAATTAGCTGTTAAATTAATAATTAACTCAATATTTTTCAATAATATAGAAAGGAATAGTATTTTATAAAATAGTTGAAATTCATGTAAATATAAAAAAATAATACATATATATTTGCCCAAGCATCCATATAATATAGATGAATGGTACAACAATTGTATTTGGTCAAGTCATCAGATCAGTTATATGAAATATTATAATGTATGGAAGTAAGATGTGGCACATTAAAAAGAAATAAAAAAAATGATCACTGTAGCTAAGATGGATTACTGGGGAGGAGCTGTAGGGAAGTTAAGAAGAGAACAAAATCATAAATGACAGAATAATAGATATATTATGGAAGTAACACACCCAGTAGTGAATGACATTCAAATGAGACACCAGATATAGTGTGATCACATAGAGCTTATGTCCAATGAGAGACTACTAAAACAAGTTTTGACATGGAATCCACAGGGGGGTGGATATAAGAGAAAGAGGAAGAGCCAGAAGAGAAAGAAGGGATGAATGGAATGAATGATAAGAGAAATGGTCTAAGAAAGCTACAAGATCTGTGGATGAATACAGAGAGCAATGGTGGTTAGGAATTGGATAATGTTGTAGAACATTCAAAAACCAAGTAATTTTGAACGAACTGAAATGGCTCTTCAAACAAAGTAATCATCAAGGAAGTGTTAAATAATTGCTGAGTAAGCGGTTTCACCAATTTACAGTATCTCATATTTTTTTAATGATAAAACACTTATGAAGATGATATGGTTTCAGGCATTACTTGGTGGAATTCTTTCATTTTGAAAGGTTTTAGAGAAACACCCTGCAATACCGCATAAAAATATTTATTCACTCATGACCCGGTTTCGCCATGGCACAGCGTCATCAGGTGAAAATGTATTTTAAGCCAGGATACACTTATTGCGAGGAAGAGGAGGGGAAGTGATAGGAGGAGGTGGGGTGAAGCTGGAAAGGCTAGCGGGGGAACAAACGGAAGGGAAGGAGTCAAGTCAAATGGTGGTAGGGACAGTAGAGGTGGATGGGACGTACCCTCAGGTAGCCAGGTGGGGGGGGGGGAGGGGGGTTGGAAGGGAAAGGAGGAAATTCAAGAGGGGGGAAATAGAAGGATACAAAATTTCATTGATAAGGTTTCCATATTTAGAATGAGGGTCAAGGAGCATCAGGCTGATTATTTAAAAGGCAATTTCTCTTCCCAATTCACTAAACACACGAACAAGGACACCAGAGTGATTTCAAACCCAAGATTTTACACAAGGGAAAGGATCCAAGTTGAATGCCTGGAAATATGTTCACATTCTCTAAAACCTTTCACTTGTGAGGAAAGTGTAGAATATGGTATTCTCTCTTTAATGTTATGGCTAAATAACTGCAAAGTTATGAATCCTAGATATATATACCATGAGGATGACAGTTTACATCACTGATTGTTTTGAACACTCAATTTAGGATATCTTATGCCAACTGTCGAGAAAATTCATAAGATAATTCTTGCGTGCCAAAATAAAAGCTCTTATAAGAAAACCTGGTTTGATACTATATTCCATTCATGCCATTTCCATTCCTTCAATATTAAAAAAAAGGATATTTTCTTAAAATTTCAAGGAATATCTTTGACCATTTCTTTAATGTACCAGCTATTGGAAAACTCATTTTTCGTTGCAGATTAAGGTTACTACTTAATATCACTTGTATAATTTACTACTAGGGGTTAGTATGGGGCAAATTTTTCTTGTATTTGGCTTACAGCATGGATTCCACTTCAAGGGCGTTACCTGCTACCCCTTCAGCCACCATGTCATCAGTCGCTGCTCAAAGGTCTCTCATTGGACAACAAGTGGATACTGCAGTGCCAGCAAGTGTTCGAAGGCAAACCTCAGTTGGAGATGCAGAAGCAATCAAGATAGTGATAGACGATGTGGATGCTCGTCGTAAGTACCAAACAAAGATGATAACAGTAATAATGAATAGGATAATATGTAATAACCATGAGGACAGTTAATATTTATCCTAGATGCACACAGCAAAATATTAGTTCTGTGGGAATCATGAATGTTTTTGTTACAATTTAGGAATAAGATAATAAAATTTTGTATTCCTGTGAAAGCATTTTTCAACTAGTAATGAGATAATGTTTTAAAATATAAGGAAACTCCTTAATTTTTAAAGTAATAGACAATTATTTATAAAATCCAAAAATAAATTCATCCAGGTTCTCCATTAGTCTATTGCCATTTCTTGGTAGGAATTTTGGGGATATGATAAAAAACATTTTTTAAATCTAAAAAAATGAAACCCAATATTCTATTAACTGGAACGTTTGCTTATTTTTAACCCTAGCTTTTTAAACATTTTAGTAGAATAATATTTGCTATTGTATGTATGAATGTATATGTATATGTTGGTAGTGTACTCTTTTTACGAAAGTAATTGAAAATTTTAAATAAAAAAGAAGAAATGATTTTGTAATTAGATAATTGTAGTATATAAAAACTACCCAATCCTCAATTAAAAATGAATATATTGCTACATTGGTGAAAGAGGCATGATGAAAGAAGAAGACAGTCAGCTGAAATTATACTGGTGCCCCAATTGGAAATATTTCCTGTTTATGCCAGGGAAATATGATAAATTAATCTATTGCAACAATGTGCCAGTAAGATCTTGACTAAAGGGATATTACCTTCAATAATTTCAATTAGAAATTTAAAAGGAGAAATCACATAATTTGATCAAAGAAATTATGAAAACATTTCCTATCCTAAGATGACACTTCTACACTATCTCTTTTCAGAACTTCTTTTGGCAAATTTTAGTACTTTATTACCTATGAAAGGGTGGTCATAAAACATTAAAATCTTATTGATCTCATATAATGTTGCCCTTTTTGTACTTTCTCAGCTCGGTCACCGACCCCTCCTCCAATCCCATCGAACTTGGCAGTGGGGCAACGTCATCGTGCAAAACTACGAAGGGAGACAACAGAACGTTGTCCTCGAAGTAAGTATAGAGATGTATCCCTTCTGCTTCTCCAGTGTCTAAAATTTTAAGATAATGATACACAGGAGTAAGCAGGTTTAAATGAAACTTTGCTTTTAAAAAAAAACAATTTTATAAATAGACCAAAATGAAATTAACTTTGTAGAAAAGAGCAAAGTTTCATATAAGCCCTTCTTACCCCTGTGTATAATGGATTTCCACAAATAATCTGCCTTTACTATTAACTTTTAACATAATGATTAGAATTTAATCAAGCATAATGATTTACATAAATCCACAATCATGATAACTCATTTTGTAATTTCTGAGTAATTTTCAGAGTTTCTGATAGTTACGATTGAAACTCGTTAGTTTGTATATTAATTAGGCTGTAAATCAAGTTATGATTGACATTGGTGTGATTATAACAGAATGATAAAAATATTTAACATTAAGAAAATATCTAAATTGTTCCAAAGTGGTAACTGTATTTCTTGATAAACGAACTTATAGAATATTTTAACTAAAAGCATCACCTATTTAAACTCCGAGAAGCAGGAGTATTTAAAAATTAAATTCTTGGTAGAAAAATTTGCTACTGCATGCATATCAGAAAAGTGTAAAACACATATTCTAGGATTGACCTTAAAAGAGTTAGGTACCCTATTTCTTTCGTATTTCTACCACACTTCTTAAGACTTCTCTTTACAAAAGTTTAGAGCTTTGTAAGCCTAGTTTAAAATATATTCAATGTGATGCTTCCATTTTTAGGTCAATTGAGAAGATAATATCTAGATATTTACTTGTAAATATCTAACTACCGGGATTACTTCACCATCCAATGTGTAAACATAATCAAACTTTTTTCCTTGAAGTTTAATAGCTTGCTTTTGTTGCAATTGACTTTAATTTTATTTTCTTTCAACCAATTATGCACTTGATTCAGATCTTATTTTATTGTTACATTATCACTTTCCTTTTTTATTATCTGGTATATCACGCAGTCATATGCGACTAGTCTAACAGTGAAAAGAATCTTATTAAGGAGGTCATTGATGAAAATTAAAAATAGCAAAGGTGTGATCACACTTCCTTGAGGGACTCCTGATAGTACAGAATTTTTTTCAGATAAGTTATCACCTATTTTTAACTTTTTGTTATCTGTACATAATAAAAGTACAACTACTCTGGTGTCTATACCCATTTTTTTAACTTTGTCAAAAAGTATATATATATAATAGTAACTATGTAGAAATCCTTGGTGAAGTCTATTAGAATAGTATATACTTGATCAACATGGGACCAAATCAACGAGGTCTTGACAAAAACCCAGCAATTGCATATGGCAAGAGTAGCCTTCTCGAAAGCCATGCTGACAAGGACTGGGGGAGGTAAGAAAAGGAAAAAAAGAAGGGCCCTCTCTCGAGGGAGGGTAGTTAGGAGATAGGTATTAAGTGATGGGCAGGGAGATAAGGGAGGTCAAGCAATGAGTGCTTATGTCTTTTTTAGAAAGTTTCACAATCGGGACGAATGAATTTGAACACAATGGGCAAAACAGTTGAAAATTTTTAATCTGGTGAACGACCATTTTGGACCGCATAAATTGTTACAATACTACTCCACCATAAAACACATCTTTTTTCAAATTTAGTTCCAATTGCCACGTCTCACAACAATTATTTATCACATTTAGGTCATTAGACAAAGCTTCTGTATCTTCCTCGCTGAAAATATCCTGGTTTACAACTGTTTCATCAGCAAAGAGGTGATTTTTACTGATGATTACCGTACGAATGTCATTGATACACTAAAGGAATAATAGAGGACCAATAACACTTTCCTGGGGGACACCAGATGTGAAACCTAATGTATCTAATGACATGCCATTTACCTCAACCCTTTGCTCATGTCCTGCTAGGAAATGGTTAATCCAGCTTAAAATGTTCCTATCTATTCCGTAGAATTCCAGGTTTAGGAGTAACTTCCTCTGGAGAACCTATTCCAAAGGTTTCTTGAAATCTATAAATATGGTGTCGACTAAATATGGCGAGACCAAAATGTCCCGAGTGAAAAGTGCAAGCTGCGTTTCTCATGATCTGCCTTTGCGGAATTCATGTTGAGTTATTCAAGAGCAAACACTGAGAATCGAGATGCCCCATAATTGAACTTACAATTATGTTCTAAGATTTTGCATGAGATGGATGTAAGAGAGGACTGGGATCCTCTATATCGCCCTCCTCAAATACCGGTGCGACGTCGGCTGTTTTCCAATCCTTAGGAACTGTATGATCACTTAGGGATTTCCTAAATATTATTGTCAAGTAAGGAGCCATCACTGATGCCATTATTTTATCCATGTTCACAGGAATTTGATCTGGACCTGGAGATTTATTTGAGGTGATACCTTTAACTTGGCGTTCAATGCCACGGCGGGAGATGTAACCAAGTAATCCTGGTGCATATATATTCGGTGGGAAACTCGAATTTTCCACCGTGTATGTATATCAATTATTTGAATAAGTATGTTTGAAACCTGAGAACTCTTCCTGCAATGACTATTGTTAACGCAGAACGGTTGAGCCGATCGAGCAGATGGCTCGCCTGAAAAACCAAGCAGATATTGTCATGAATATGGCAAAATTGTTCAACGCTGTTGATCAAATACAAAATTGTCAAGAGAGATTTTTATTTCTATGAATTAAAATTTTTTATTGAAGAACTATTAAAATATATACCTAAAATCAAAAATAATGATAACAAACAAAAATAATAAAAAGTAATAACAATAACATTTCAACCATTTTAGAATCAGTATCATTGTATTTATTTCTATAATGTGTGTTTGCATATTATTTTCCAATTTTCTTATTGGTTTTTGGATTAATATACACAATGAAACATCGGTGTTAACTGTCTTGGTGCTTGAAAATAGCTTCCCCATAACTACTATGGCCGACATATCATCAAATTAGAGGTCTATAAAGGATCATTTACCATAAATATATAAAACTGGATGTGCACATTAAGAAAATGGAAAGTTGTCCAGAACCTAATAAAATTGGTGTAAATATCATGACATAATATTATGTCTTCTATCAAAATGGAATGTTTTTTGGTTGTAACAATACATCTTTCACCCTATAAATGTTAATTAGTTAATACTATAGTAGTAGTTTCTGTGAAGAAAGAACTTCTTGCATTTGACTCAAATTTGTCATCCAATTGGACATTCCTCTGCATTGATATTAGCAGCTAAGGAGTATGGGTGAAACGTTGGAGATGAAAGCAGAGGTATGAGCTTTAGAAGTCATACATGCTAGTATCCGTAAAATTGCTATCATTGAGGAAATAAGGAAAGCTTCAATGAACCAAGTTGATTTGAAAGTGATGAATAGATTATACTGCACCATCTGTTATTTTTTTAAACATTAGAAAGTTTATTTGTTCTTCATGTGTAGCCAAAGATCTATTCCATCCTCCAAATACTGTTCCCAATATTCCAATGGCATACTGAAAGTTTAAGGAGAAAGTCTGTATATATTCTCCAAGCCACTTTCATCCTGAAACCAGGTTTTATACCAGCACCCACTTGATAGGAGTACTAACTGTGATAAATACTCCAAAAGCATATTAATCTAAAAATATGTCCATTAAAGCAACATATTATCTTTAATCCTATGCACTAGGTTGTCAAATGAAGCTCAGCAGGGCTATGTGAGCCAACAACTCGCATTTTGAATGTGACTCGGCATATGGGAATAGATTTTTAAATGAAGGTAGGAACCAATTCCACCAATCAAATCATCATACAGCTGGGAATTTGGAGAGATGCGGAATCCAGAAAAAGTGGACATGTGTATCATAAAAATGCCCATTCAACAATCTCACATTGAAAACAAATCGCTGCCTTCATTGTTTACCATTTGAACGTTTGCCTTCTCTTTTCTTTTAAACAGCAAGGGGGGGATTTGGTATGCGTGTGGTAGGAGGAAGAGGAGCTGCAGATGGTCGACTTTATGCTTCCATTGTGTGGACTGTCCCTGGTGGACCGGCGGACAGAGCTGGTCTCTGTCGAGGAGACAAGGTAGGCGTCAGTGGAAATCCACGAGTGAACCAAATAATGTTGCTTGAACACCCTCCCACTCCATTCTATCTTCTTAAGTGCTAATCAGTATGGTTATTCTTTTTTCGTAGAAGTTATTCCATTCACCTGAAACCTCTAATGATTTTATCCATGGTATTTGATTTATTAATTCTCCAATTCTTAAAAAAATATGTCCTGATTATTAGATATTTTAATTTACCATAACTCATTTCAGTTAATTTCCCAAAAAATTAGTGTATTTAGCCAAAACTAAATTCTTTCAACTCCATTTCTTAGGTTTTAGAATGGTGTGGCATATGTCTTACCGATCGCAGCTTCGAGGAAGTAAGCGCCATTGTGGAAGAATCTGGAGATGCAATAGACATACTTGTGGAAAGGACGGAGGCTTCGTGAGTTGATTCTGTAAATTATTGTTCTCATCATGTAATGTAACACCATTAAGAATTTAAAATAGTGGTATTTAGACACTTATTCACAATAGTGTAATACATCAATAGAGGCAACAAAACCTATTCAGAGATTCCTCATAACCACACACACATTTATATTTATATCACTCAAAAATTTGTCAGTATTTATAAACTAAGTATTTCTGTACCAAATGTTAAACCTATAATTAGAAAGTACATTGTTTAAGATAAAGCAGGTATCATATAAAAACTAGTGTTTGAAAATATTACGACATATTTGTGATTTATATTGGATGCATATTTGAAAATATTGTTATTTGTGATTTATATTGGATAGATATTGGAAAATATGGGTATTTTTGAATTATATTGGATGCATGTTTGAAAATATGGAAATAATTGTCACAAATTTGTGTTGTTTTTACAGACTAGGGGACTCTTTGGACGAGCCAGCAGGTGCAAGTTTCACTCCACGTCGACTGATAGATGCCCTTCAAATGGGTAAGCAATTAACTGGGTTAGTTTTGTTGGATAGATTAACAGCATAATTAATTAATTATTATTTAATTCATCTGATTTGCAATTAGTATTTCTTTTTCAATACTTTCTCATAAGCTGAAAATGGAGAGTATCTTTCAAAGTATCCTAAATGGTTTTGCCTCCCCTAAATTTGACATTGTCATCCTTTATCTCTTTAATTATAGTTCAGTTGAATGCATAGTCACCTAAGATTTATTAATTATTTCCCTCAATTATGTTTCAGAATTAGAAGACAAATCACCAGCTTCACCAACTCGTCGGAAACTTCCAAAAACACCAGTAAGTGATTTGATAAATTATTGCTATCAAATTTTTTCTTGCACATGATGCTGCTTCAGCATAAATATAAAATGTTGAAATACTTTTCATTTAGCATCTAAGTACTGTCAGTAAAAATTTGCTTACAGCCGACCGGGTTAGCCTGGTGGGTAGCGTGTTCACCGGCTAACCCAAAGGTCGCGGGTTTGAATCCCGCCCTGGGCATGGATGTTGTGTTTGTGCAGATGGGTTTTTTCTATGAATTGAAGAGGTGCGAAATTATCATAGCCGTCGAAGCACCCTATAAACAAAAATACTACTACTACTAATTTGCTTACAGTAATTTTATTTAGACAAGTCATGAAATGCATTGTGTGTTCATCAGGGTTAGTTTACTATAAATATTATAAACAGTAAGTGGTGTGAAAATTCACATTCAATTAATACTCTTCTAAGGGGGTTGTCAAATAGAAAAAGATAGGAAAAATGTCCATACCTTTGTATTACAAGACAGAATTGGACACATATCGCTACATGTAGTTAGTATTGAACCGTACTGGCCGTTTGAGGTAGGATGTAAATTACCAGTACTATGCTTGGGTATTATAATGTACTTATTTGCAGAATAACCCCACTCAGTACAAAATGTAGAACTGCCACAGGAATGCCAAAAGACTGGGTGGGGGGATTTTAAGGATAAGAGGCATGGGTTAGAACCCATTGCCTCTTACTCTCATGTAGGCGAAGGCAGTGAAGCATCACATCGGACGGAAGGCAGAGTGGCATCCAAGTACGTGATCACAGGTGGGCCATCCCTCAGCTAAAGAAAGCCCCGCCCTGGGCCATTGCCCCCATTATGTTAGGTACTATGAGTGAGGCGCATCCAACTGTAGGGGCTCAGGGGTGAACCTCCACTTTCCCACTTGCTCTGTGCCAGCAATCCTCACACCATGCCAGCTCTGCCGACTTGTGTTCCTTCTTTGCTCTTAGTCTGGAGTGCTTACTATGAATAAGTATAACTAGCCAATGCTCAAAAGTCCTAACTAACAAATTGACTTAACATCCATATATGTAATTAGCATCCATATCATTAAGTCATTTAAGAACAGAATTGTATTTACTTCAGAGTCACTTATGCGGTGAGAACAAGACCAGACTTTGAAAAGAGTCTTTCAGATGGTATCGATGTAGTATTATAGATTCAGGCTTGATTTAGTGGAAGAAACTCATAAAGAAACATAGATGTACCTAGCAATTTTCAATAAAATAAACTATAAAGATGCACGTTTTGACTCACTAAGCCATCATCAGGTACAAGAAAGTGTATAGTGAAAGAAGGGAAGGGGAAGATATGGAGAGAAAAGGAGGGGGTAGGGGGACTGGAGATTTAACAATGAATGGAGAGGGTGGAATGTGTCACCACAAGGAAGGGAAGGGGAGGGGTTGGGAAGATCTTATTCTCTGGTCTTCAATCCTTAGATTGGTTGGCAGCAGACTTTCGTCTCCATTCCACTTGATATTGGGCAAGGCTCTTCAACTTCAAGTAGGAATGGCAGCCCATATCTTGGGCTGCCATTTGGTCATCTTGCACAAACTCAAGTTGTTCATAAATGTCTAATCTGGAACTTTTCTTTTCGATGAGGAGAAATTTTGCCTTGAACTTGTGGTGATGTGATGTCTCGATTGGGTGCTTGACCAGAAGGGAGGATGAATCACTGATTTACCAGCAACCCTTATGCTCCTTGACTCTTGTGGCAAAGTTTCATCTAGTCTGGCCAATTCAGAATTTTTTGCAGGAAACACATGATAGAATATACTTTCCTGGCTTAAGAATGGGGTCCTTGACTTTAAATAACCATAAAACGAGAGACTCTCAGGTGTAGAAACAGATCCTATATTGTTTCTTAGGGAACTTTCGTGCTAATTTGTAAGATAAGCCTCCTACAAATCACAATCTGCACCATTTACCTTGGGTAAGTTGGGGCATCATCAGTGTACCAGTTTTAAAGATGTTCCTTCCTTCCTCTCGGCATTACAGCTCGGGGTGAGCTTTGGCCTCCTGTACAATCTGCCTCCATGTCTCTCTGTTGGTCATCTTTCTCCTCCACCCTTCCAACTTATCTTCCCAAGATCTTTTTCTACCTCCTCTAGCCACTTCAGCCTGGGTCTTCCTCACTTCCTTGGTGCATATATTTTCCCATGCAGTATCTTCTTTGGCTTGGCAGACTCCTGCATTCTTTCAACATGTCCTAACAATTGTAGCCTCTGAGCCTTTATAAACTGTACTATATCTTCTCCAATAAAACATTTATTTAGTTCTTCATTATAGCAGATTCTATACTCGCCTTTTTCTATAATTGGTCCATATTTCTTTCTCAATATTTTAATTTCAAAGATTCTCAACATATTCTCATCTTTTGAGGTTAGGGACCATGTTTCTGTACCATAAGTCACTACTGGCCATATCAATGTTTTATAAATCTGTGTTTTAGAAGTCCTTGATATTAATCTGCTTTTGAGAAGGTGTAGGTTAGCATAAAAAGCTTTGTTGCCTGCCTGTATTCGATCCATTACACAGCTACTGATTTTATTTTCATTATCTATTAAATTCTCAAGGTATCTAAAGTTAGATACTCCCTGGAAAGTTTTATCCCCAACAACTAGATCCTCAGGTTTTCTCCTGGACTCTGATGTTGACATAATCATATATTTTGTTGTTGTTAAATTTATCAATTTCCTCTGTAAAAGTTTTCAAGTCAGTTACTTTTTTGGTAACTGGTAGCTGTTGGATTTTGTGATCTCATTAAGGGTCTTGAGTTTGTGCGTCAACTCACTGTAAACCTCACAAGCCGATAGATGGAGAATTGAACAAAAAGCATTAGAAATGGGTTTGGTGTTAGGAATCAGCAAATATGACAGGATCGGTGTAACAAGGTTTCCTGATGTTATTAAAAAGCAAAGTTTTTCTTGAACTAAGATTGATAGATATGAATAATTATATTTGTGAGTTTTCCACCACATTAATGGATCAACTCCCCTTGGTGAAATGTCATCTTCTTGGAGGTATCATTGAATTCAATGCCCTAGATGTGTGCGCCTCCTGGAAGTTCCCTTGGGATGGACCACTGCTGCCTTTCTATAATGGTAATGCCAAATCTCGAGGTATTCATTATATTGAAAACAAATATTGTCATGGCTTATATGTATTTCCACAGCACAAAAAAGACTGGCTTTTGTGTCCATTACTCAGAAAAAATATTCCTGTGCAGTGAAACTAATCTAAATTCTTTCATGCAGGTAGCATATACCTTAAGGTGGATAAAATTTAGCAGGTTTAGTGGTAAGTTAAAATATAAGAAAAAATTAAAAAATGTAATACTGTAAATCACATTTCTTTGAAGTGAGCAAGATGAAAGAGTGCCAGTTATCTTGGAAGATCGCCTGCAGTTCACTGAATGAATTTCAAATCTGAAGCAAGTAGTCTTCTTATTGACGCTTTCTTAAACTGTGTGCTTTAGGTTCAATTTCAAGCACAACTATTGTACATGGTCGAAGTGAATACTAACACTAAAATGCTTTGTACTGGCAACTATGAAGGATTCCATGAATTTTAACTTCTAATTACCTCCTGGAAAACTCATCCTCTATGCTGTCAATCCTCACTTTACAATTCTTGCCGGCAAAATTTACCAAACACATCTATCCAACAAGCAAGCATGATGTTTTTCAGATATACAAAAAAGATCCGTTCATGACATTTACTATTATCTACTTCTTCGGCTTTATTGTGCTTGTGCTAAAACCCCCTGTGTGTATGTCTAGAAAGACTGCGAAAACAACATTGGCACAGACTACAAGTAACATTATGATTGCACCCTTATTTTCTCAATGTTTCCACAACAATTGGGCAGCCTTTATAATGTTACCTAGGTTCTCAAAGCCTTAATGCAACATTGTGACAACCTTACACATCATCTGGTTAATATGGAGGTATATTTGCCATGTTGAAAACGAATCACAACATAAACCCCATCGATGCTTTCAATAAGAATGAATATTGTATTCATATTTATAGGATCTCCAGCTTTGGTCAATTATACATTTACAATACATACTGAAAAAAAATGTAATGTGCAAACTACATATGCAATTCGCACATCACATTTGCATTTTGTTCTTCATATCATGCAGGAAATGTAAACCAAAAATTCTGAATTATTTAATGCACAAAACCACTTGATCATTATCATAATTTTAAGAAACTTTAATTTAATATGAATGATTTACTTATGGATAAAACATACATAAGCACCTCAGTTTAATTAGCAAGTCTTGAAGAACATAGTAGCAATGTCACCGTTGGATGTTTAGATTTCATCTTTGTTTAAATTAGCAGTGGATCTTTTAAATTAACGTTTTTGTTTGCACAAAGCAATTTCTCCAATTGCTGTGGAGAAAAATTCCTAAATTTCACTCTTTTCATTTTTATTTTTACAAAATAACAATCACAGTTTCTCTTTGCTACTTCTTTTTAATTCTTATAAGAGCAGGAAAGGATGCAGTCACAGTTATAATGACAATCACAGGTTTGTCACAGAATTAATTGCAAATTGTTATTATGAATGAAAAGCAAAACACTTGGTAATTCCACATAAAAACAGTTTATTGCGATGACCCGGGTTTCGACTACAA
>WURS02434669.1:0-15484 GCA_011762765.2 Rhinocypha anisoptera | reverse complement strand
AAAGGTAAAACATGGGACAACTTTACAGATATGATGGTAAAATTTAACTTATTTTACACGTTACTACTATAACATAAAATTTTTACTTCAAAAACAGTAAAGTTGTCCTATTTTGAACACTTGAGTTTAGAGTGTATGCTTATTTTACGAATCATTCACTTTAAAAACTGATAAGTTGACAAAAAACATACTGATCAGTTACTATAAAATACTGACCACATAATTGTGACACTTTTATAAAATATTATAAAAATTGATTATAAATATAACTAGTTTTCAACAACATCGATGTCACGTTGTATGAGTAAGCCAAACAATTTTATTTGCTTTAGTCGCCAAGTGCTCCAATTAAATTGTTAAGAAACTGCGACTAAAGTTATTAAGCATTCACATACTACGAGACATTAAAGTCACTGAAAACGAGAAATAATAATAAGAGATGACAAGAGTTTTCACTTACCTTTGTATTTGGTACCATTAGGCAGATAGTTGTCCGGTAGAAGTTTGACGTAGCGAGTGCCAAGTACAAAAGCAAGAATAGAGAGGACAATGCAGTCGATCACACCGATCAGTGCCAAAATGAATGCCCAACGAATTCCGCACTGTCCCAATGCGTAACTGTCCGATTCATTGCCGCAAACTTCGCGTACCATTGGAGTGTCCCAACCAATTGGGAAAACCAATACGCCCACTAAAAGACATACAGCTAAAACAAAAAAATAATTCATGGTTATTGATTTAAGCAATTTAAAAATACATTTTTGTTAAGCAGCTTAAATAGAACTCAATGAAATCAAGTCAAATCAAACCATTGTTTATTTGAAAGTTTTTAATACTTGTAGACAAATTGTAAAGTCAATTAAGTGTTAATCTTTTCTATCATTGATAACAGATTTTGGCAAGAAGGTCGCATCAGAAATAAGCTAGTGGCCACTAGCGGAAATTGTGAAATTAAAAAAATATGTAAGTGAAAGTGAGTAGAGGTATTGCTAGCTGTGGATGGCCTTAAGATGTGCACAATTGAGCATAAATTACTAGAAAGAAGAGAGAGAAAGAGAGAGAGAGAGAGAGAGATGTGTGTGTGTGTGACACTGAGAAGGGCTTGCCCGAGTAAGATGACTGGCGCTTACCGGAGCCAATTAGACACCAATTGGAAATAGCGAGCAAGCGATGATCCAACCACGAGTTGTGTCCTTGAATGGCCTACCAGTGCAAGTAGAGTGGTGCAGACGATACAAAGCCTCTCGAGCATAATGCCCGGCACGCATCCATTCTGCACACTCCATTCATGGATCGGCATTGTCGGGCGAGATTGCAAGCTAGCAAGTGAGCGCAACGGTAAATGTGCTTAATTGAAATGAATTGCTTGCTTGCCTCCATCACCTCCTCCACATGTTTCAACGAGCATTGGGTGTCATGAGCAAATGACAATTAGTAATGACTTCATTAAGTTACCTATGTGAAAACATTGTTTCTCTCTCTCTCTCTCTCTCTCTCTCTCTCTCTCGTTCACTTTGTTTCAACTCGCTGACCACACACCAAGCCCACGGCATCAGCCACTAGGTTAGGCAGTCATGATCATCGCGATAACTGACAAAATTCGAAGCGCTCTGACAATTATTGACATTAACCTTTTGCATCAAGTTTTTTAAAGTTGACATTTATCAGCCAACAATTAAAGTATATGTAGATAATTGGTTTAACCTTTTTTTGAATTATGTAGTGCAATGTTTACATTTGAAAATACTGTTGCATCACGTGTCGTGTGTGCATTGTTGTTGTTAAAGCTCATCGGTGAGATCATGTGCACGCAAGGGCAGTGTTAGTGATGCGACTACGATGCTACCGGTCGATCAGCGAGGGCGATACTTGTTCCCTTTGTTCTACTACATCATTACGAAATCAAACGAGACAGCTTTGCACACACATTGATATAAATAAGTTTTGACATGGCAAAGGAATTGAAAGAATTGAACGGTGACGGAACGGTGTTGATGGTGATTGTGACAGTGATGGCCATGCTGGTAGTGCCATTGAGACACATTCACCAAGGGGCTAGTGCACTTCACTGAAACATGCCTGCCATGAGTTGGCACCAATCGTGCTACTCGATCGACTCATTATTTTGGTCAGATGAATAGAAAAAAGTGACCCGTAGACCCAGGAAAGAAGGAACAATCCTCGCACAACTTCTAATCTCAAACACAAACATATTTCCAAGTAGCACTTCACAATGCATCGATTGTGGCATTCATGTGGGCGGCTTTGACCGTGTGCAGATACGCACACACACACACACACACACACACAATCAATCCCAATTGCTCAATGGTGATCTGCTTCGAATATGAATGCCATCGATTCTATGATTTGCATCAGAGTCTGTTTCGAAACAATTCTAAATCACAATCAGAATAACTTTTATATACTCATTGATTGCAAACACCATTGCTTTTGTTCAATTCAGAGCATCTGACACAAGTAAACAATCGATAAGAAAAGAGACAAATACTTATTGCGCAAAGAGTGGCCCTTGATCAAAACCCTTAATCTAAAAAACTAAAACGATTGAACAAGGTTTCCAAAGTGAAAGTTTAAGTTGTACTAATGGATGTGAGAAAAAGAAGGGGAGAGAGAGTGAATGAAATTTGTCAAAATATTTGCTTTTGTTGGTGCGCGGCACACGATCAAATGTGAGTGTGAGTGGCTCGCGCCCAGTCAAGTGGCGGGTGGCGACAAAGGGGCGCTAATGCTAGGTCTCAAATGGCAACTGGCGAGGAGGCACTTGCATTGAGATCAACCTGCCACCCGAGTAGTGATTGTGTGTGTCTTTGAACAAGTGATAGTGCCACAGTGGCGCACACAGACTGATCACGTCGATTGCACAGTGATACCGAGTGCCAACTCGGACAACAATCAGGAAGTGGCACACACGTGCTATGCTATGTTGTCCGATGGTCAACGATTCCGCCACCAGGCTGGTAGTTTCATAGTGCTCACTTGCTCGCATTCTAGATCCATCACCATCAGAGGCATAAATCAAAACTAGCGTGACTATCACCTGGAGCAACGAGATTTGTATCTTGCGCCTAACGCCCGGGATGCGAATGGTTGCGCTTCACGTGGTGCAGCAAGACAGATGCCGGCCATTCTCATTCGATCCTCATCATTGTCGCCCCGACAGTTACCGTTTCAAATCAAATTAACTACATGTGACCAATCATAAACAATAACATTACACGTAATTGCACTAAACGAATTTTGTCTAGTGAGTCAATCTTTTGATCCTCGGAAACATGATTTTACAAAAATATTATTTTAACAACCGTTTTATTGTGATGATTGTATTGGGATGATGATTCACGTAACTAGATAGATGAAATTATATTTTGACAGTAAAACCGTATCTCTTTTGAGTCTATTAAAAGAAGATAGCTCTGGGATTGTCTGCTTAAAAATGACATAGTGCATTACAGATGCGGATGTTTGTTCACATTGTTCCGTCACATTTTTATTTGCAATGTATCTAGTTTTTTCTTTGATTATTTATTTTTTTGTGTACACACACAAATTTCAGTAGATTACATGGAAGTCAAGTTTCATTGTTGTTGCCAGTGAAGTAAAAGACCGGCTAAAAAGTGATTGCTCTCTCTCTTTCTCTTTAAGTGCAATATGGATTAAAGTGAACAGATGGACAAGGAAGATGCCCAGGTATATGACACAGAAATGTAGTGGCCGGCACAAACGGATGATACAAACGAGCCGTATCATCAAGTGCATACGCGAGCAAGAACGCGATTAATCGGACACACCGCTACGGGACAATGGTGACAACAGAAGAATATGACCGCGTGATTGACAGAACCGACGTGCATGTGACTTGATTCTCTCTCTCTCTCTCTCTCTCTCTCTCTCTCTCTCTCTCTCTCTTTCTAGCTCTATCTAAGTAGTATGTGTGTGGCGATAGCCGAATTGGAAATGACTCACGCCAGTGCGACACGCACGAACAATAGGTCACATTTGCATGTGCCCACTGGCCACATGTAATGGAGTGATGCTTAAGACTTGAAGCCAATTAGCTCCCACACCATGACTGACCCATGTGCGTGCACAATTACCACTCGGGTGGCCAAATAACTGTATATATCTCTCTCTCTCTCTCTCTCTCTCTCTCTTTCTCTTTCTGGCCACACACCAACCTAATCAACAACTTCGAACATAATACCGGCAATTTGGCGTCAGGTATAGTGGTAAAATTCCGACACCACTTGTGAGTAATTAAATTCTTATTCTAACTTGGGATAGTGATAAAAATAATTTTTAAAATATAATTAATAAGAGAAATCTTTTTTTTGTCGGTATTTTTTCCAAAATGAGAAAAATATTTGTATAGAAGATTATGTACAGTCATTATTAAAATTTAACTTCTTGTTTGTAATATTTAACTGCAATGAAATTACTGTTGAATATTTACCGACATTTCTGAATAATAAACGGCAAATACTGGCAATTCGGAAAAATCTTTACTGCTCTTATAGTAAATTTACCAGCAAAAAAATAGGTCCCAATTAATAATAATATTTATAATTAAATAATACAGGACATTTTATTTACATTAAAAATAATAAAATTAATAATAATAATTCAAAATTTTGTATAATTGCAATTTTTTCCCAAATATAATTCAGTGTTGTTTACACACAAACATATTGCATTAGCAGTGCAAAATAGAAGCAATACTTCATGAGTAAAATATTTTTTTCCTGTATAATTTATCTTATTTCTCCCTCTTTGTGTGTATGTGTATTTGAAAACTAATATGCGCCGCAATGCAACAAACAACAACAGAAGCAACAGTGAGTTCTCAAATGGATAGGTTTGAATAGAGATATGTGTGGGGAATTGTGATTTGTGTGTGTGTGTGTGTGTGTGTGTGTTGGTCTGATGACAATAGAAATTTTTGTGCTGGTCACTCACATACACACACATACACAAATGATGACTACTACCGATCAATTGGATTGATCGATTGTGTATCTCTCTTTTACTTTCTCTTTCTCTCTCTCTTTCTGTGCGATGCGGCACCAAAGCAATAACAGGGTGGCATCCACGGTGATGATTGTACAGATGATGATCATCAATTTCATTTTCATTATACATTTCAGTTATAATGTTTTCACTATTGTGCTCGAATCTTGTTGTAAGCGTATCAACAATAATTCAGCTTGCTTCAATTAACCTGTTAATTTAGATTTTTCCTGTTCACACGTTTTTATTATAATATAAAATTATTAAAGTTGCATTTAATTTAAATAATATTTTATGATTGTAAACTTTTGATATCACAATTTTGGTTAATTTAATCCCATTTATGAATTTTCAAGATTTTCGAAATTTGGATAATAAGTAGCCATTAAGCATACCTTTTGAACGAGTTTATGTGTATAGCAATTAGACTTCTAAAAGTCGCTAAAAATAATAAAATGTGTTAATCTGATAATTGCCATTTTAGATAAAATCGAAATACCAGAAACTTTTTATTGATCGATATCTCATCTATAGACATCATTCTATCATATTTTTACAAAAACTAAGTTAGGACAGAAAAAAGTCTCAAATGGAATATTGTGTTATTATTATCATTTTTTAAACTTTCTATTTTTTCATATTATTTTATTTTTATTATTTTAATGTTTATTTTTTACTTTGTGTTTCAAATTTCAGCTTTTATCTACGTATTTTGTTTTTTTATTTTTTCTCATGCTTTCTTTTATTAATTTTGTGCTTATTTTTCTTTCTCATTCATATACAATTTATCAAGTTCACTTTTTCTATTCAATTATTTTGCTCACTTTTGCTTATCATCCTTGAATTCTAACCACAATACGCACACACAATATACACAACTGATAGCATTGTGGTAGAATTTAGAATCATTTAGTCGATCAATCAATTGATCGAGGATGTTACTCAAAATACATATAATTCACTTACACAAAGCACGTTCCTTCTCACGCATCGTTTTTGTTGTTCAATCTCTCTTTCTCTATTCTTATAATATATCGCTTGGTTGTGTGTAACCTTCATCACCGGTGCTCATCTTCACTTAACTAAGGTCGGGCAAATTTTGTTTGTGCTCACCCGACCAACGATCGATACATCAATTTGCCGTTCATGTCTACTATTAAAGTTGCCGCCTTCGTTTTCCTCTTGGAATAAATCACGCATCAATCACGCGCATAAACCTTCAACCTTTTGTTTTTAAATATAGACATTATTTTCAAATTTTAAACCAACAAAATGGTGAACTTCAATATATCAGATTTCACAAGGAAGTTCACATGCAAATAGTGTGACAATATAACACTTTAGTTTTATTGAAACGAATAAATTTTAATCCTTTGGATTTTTTTATATGTAAGGAAACAGATAGTGAGTGAGGATTAGTGTTGACTGGCAAGTTGATCAAAATGTTCGACTCTACCTTATTGCATGCAAAGCCTGCTAGCTTGCTAACAACGCATTTTATCTTTCAATCGGACAACTATTTGCCCTAGAGTCGGTGAAGTGGTTTAATCTGGCAAAAGTCACACCGGTATGATGTGTCGACTATGTGTCAGTAGTGCTAATCTGCGGACCAACTGCTGCGAAAACAATGGCGCACCTCGGTTTCGGAAAATGTACTCTGTCGGTCAGGTTGGAGAAGTAAATTTGCTCCGGTCGAGGATTGAGGACAGATCGAGGTTGATTTGCGTGTGTGTGTGTGCATCTTAGGTAAATGTGTGTCTGATAAGACACCTTGCCCAAAATGGAACTTTGATAATTGAAAATTTGACCCGTTACACGTGCAATACATCCCTATCACATAGACACAAATTGTTTGCTTCAAACGGTGTAGCAGTAAACGATTCACAAGATTCTAACAAAACACTTTTCACTGTGTGCTCATTAAGCCATTTTAAGCAAAATACACGTTTATAAGGCAATGAATAGTCATTTAAATGTTGAATGCTTGCCTTCCTGATGAATTGACACCGGGGTGATGGAGTCATTTCAAAGTTCCTTGAAACACAGAGAAGAGTGAAAAAAGAGTAGACATTGTGTTGAACAAAAAAGGCACACTGCCCAACACTGGCACCCATTTGCCCTCAGTGAAGACGAATTGTACCACACCAAGTTGTATTGTGCGCTTTCTTGTACACCTGGCTACAATACATCTCGATTCAAGCCTACTAAATATGGCACATTGGGCGCTGTAGTGTCTCACCGGATACCAACTGGAAGCACACACCTTTATCAGGCTATCATTTGAGAACCAAACAATGAAGCCTTTGGAATCAATTGAGTACCACATTCACCACTAGGTTGAGGTTAATCCCAAATGGTGCTCATCTGTGTGTTCACTATCTCATTGGTCGTGTTTTACTAGATTAGCATCTATCTCAAGAATGTGTTCAGATATTTATAGCCGTGCACACACATACACAAAACAACTTCAATCACGAAACCATTTGTTTATCTAGTCACAATGAGGAAGAAGAAATATTCATTACGAACTCAAGCTCGAACATATTATGTTGTTAATCGTCTAATTGCAATTGATATTTTTAAATCAATGAGGGAGAAGAAACATTAAAGAAATCTAATCACATTCACAATCAAGACATCAGTGTGGTATCCATCTCTGTCATCGGCATCGAGCACACGATATACGGAACCGCAAATCAGCTGAACACTTCGGAACCGGTAGACTTCATTCGTGGGCATCGTAATTGAATTCGACTAAGTGACTCGAAAGCACACTTTCTCAGCGCATCAAGCACTCTCTCTCTCTCAGTATACTTCTCAATGCAACGGTACACCTGATGCTGTTGTAGTTAGTGGCATGACTCGTGAGAGTTTGGGTGATGTTCGCGGCACGATGATCGATGGCCCATTTGGCTGAATCACTTCGGCACCCACAACCAAGCATTGTGGCGCCTAAGCGAAAGGCCGTGGCTGTCATCATGCATCATTCGCAGAATCACTCACCAACATGTGGCATGCAAAGTATATAGTTTTACTTTGAGAACATACTCAACTTAATTGTCATCAAATTGCATTTTCTAGCCCAAGTTGCTAATTTGAAAACACAAAAATAGCTTTCATACTTTTTTTCAATCAAAGTATAATTTTTTACACTAAAGATTGATATACAGCCATTAAACTTTGATCTACACTATTTTTTAAAAACAACAATGCATTTGTTTTCAATATATATAATTAAGCAATCATCTAATCGGAATTCATCCCGATCTCGAGAACAATGCGATCAAATTGGAGATATGCAACACAGACACCAAAAGTAAGCAAATCTTCGTGTTGACCTTCGATCAAATCGATTAATCTCGTTATGATTGGTCAATTTACAAATTATTGGCCAAGTCAGTGCCGACACAACATAAGAAAACTAGGGTGGCGTGGTGTGGACAAGCCGATGGTCGGTGCAGTGAAATAGCATTAGCATAACTGAGCAATGTGCAGTGTTAGTGTTAGTGTGTGTAGCGTGTGCCGTGTCGATGACTGACACCTCTGGCTCGATCCCAATCGGTGGCTGGCACGTGCCACAATGCACACTGCCTCTCCTCGTCTTTCTCGTGAACTTCACACTTTGAAAACTAATTGGAGTCGAAACTGGGCGCCGCCAGAGACGAAGCTCACAGCTGATTGTGTGCCACTGTCATTGCATTGTCACAACAATCACTGCCGCGCATCGCACACACAGGACTAAAACAAAGCCATGGTGCGCATTGATCCACCGGGTCGGTGATGATGATCGAAATAATCATAAAAGTCCATTGCAAGCAATATACCAATTAATATTGCCGTTGGGCAGCTCCAGACTGCATTGTTTGCCTATACCGCTTGGATTCGATTAGATTGTCCGATCGATTGGCCAACGATCATCCAATTGTGGGCCACACGAACTTCTTGGGATGAGGGGCAAGTAGAGCGCGTGGAGGATCAAGTTCAATTCAGCTCGTAACGCAACATACTCGATTTGTGATGCCACTCGTCCAGTGGCAGATGTTACAGTGGTATGTAATCCTGTCATACCGAGTAACTTACTTTTTTGAATAGTACCACAACAAAATCAGAAAATCCCTTTAGGTATAAACGAGCACGGAATGAATGCAAATAGCAAATTGCCGCTTTTCCAACCGGATCAAGTGTGGTTAAGAAACATTCATGAAAGGGTAGCAATTAGAAATTGAGATTACACTGGCGCCTTCGAGTTAATAGCACACTTTGTGGTGATGACTGTTGGTGGGCTAGCTCACAAGGCTTTCCTTTCTGCCGTCAAGCAATTAATAATCAGAAAATTCTCCTACTCGAACAATGCGGACAATGTCAATGGCACAGCTAATGGCAACAGCTGCTCGTGTTGTGACCGCAAGTGTGGCAAGATAAAAATAGCATATCAAACGCCGATGGGTTACATCAAGCCAACTTGGCGCGAATCAATCACGACAAAGCACTAATATCGCTTTGCGCCTTCTAGCCACTTGCGGATTGAGGGCAGTGACAAGCCTAGGTGCTGATCCTGTCAATTAAACTCTATTTCAAACTACCATTCCTTACTGTTGTCTCTCACTGATTTTGGTGTAAGTTGCGGTCAACTATGGTACTTCACACAAAGTAGAAAACATTCCACATCTAGCATTGCCAATGTCAGCTTATGTTAATTGATCTTTCCAACCAAATATAGATTAAGGCAGTACAGTCATGCTGTATTTTGAAAAACATAGAAAAATCATTTGACAGTGAACGTTTTAATGTTAAAAAATTAATTGGAAAAATTCTAATTAATCATTTTAGTTATTTTTCAAATTCTATTTCCAGCATTTATCAATTTAGTAATTTATCAAAGGTTACTTAATTTAATAGAATAATAACAGATTCAAATCAAAATAACTTCTATTTTTGCCAATCATTCGTGATCAACATAGAACGGTAATTAGTGATTCATTATTAAAAATAAGGCAAAGATCTATGTGAACAACTGTTGAAGTATGTGAGAACGGTTAATTAGCATACAATACGCCGCAAACGGGGCGAGTTCCCAAGATGGAACAAACGGTGGCATGAGTGGGCAACCTTGAGATAGTGGCGATCCATTGCAATTCAAGTGCCAAGTGAAGAATGCATCCAGTTGTGTGTTGAGCGGACATTAATCAATTAGACACAAAGGTAACAAAGATTCAACTGGACAGAGTGAAGAATGTGAGCATCACTGAACGGTGGAAAAGTAGCAGTGACAGGCAACCTTTTGGCACAGTGTGAACTGTGATGACCCGACTAATTGCACTCATCACCACTGCTATGGTGATGCGTGCGAAAATATCGCTGACACTTGACATCTCACGGCCTTCTATGTCGCGGGCATTTTCAATTCACAATAGAGAAGCAACAGTTGTGTTGACTACTAAGTCGCCATTTTTGTAACTGTGTAGAGTTTATCAGTTTAAGTAATTTATCAAGATGACAAAATTAATTATTATTTTTGTCTAAATAAAGAAAGGTAGCGGTCGTTTGAGAGAAAGATAGTTTACAATTAACATTTAATAATAATTTTGTTTTTTTATAACATCTAGGATTTACCAAAGTAAAGTTGTTCTATTAGTAAAACTATTTACTTGGTCACAATTTTTACTAAATTACTTTCTATTTAATTATTTTAGTTAACATACTTAATCAAAAATAAATTGTTTGTTATCAATTATTACAAACATATTTAAATTATTTTGACCCAACCAACATAAGTAACGTGCATACGTCTGCGAGTAAACTTTAGTTTGCTTAAAAAAATAAAACCACAACAGTACATGAGAAAAAATATATATTAACTGCATCGTCTGTTTTTGGTTTAATTTTCACGCTCTTCAATATTCGTCAAACGTCAAAACCAAAATGTGGGAAAAAGCGATAAAATCAACGCAAAAATAGAGGTCTCGTTAGCGTCATTGATTAAATCGGCCGATTTGTTGGTTGGTTAAGCTGTAAAATGGTGGCAAATCAAGATGATGGTGAGCAGCTATATTTAGTGTAAATGTGAGTGTGTGTGCCACAGTTGGCAGCTAGTTTGTGTCCGGTAGAAAGTGAGCACTTGGTAGCGTGTGGTCGATCGACTTGTCACCTGTCGATCGAGTGATTGATCGGCTCGAAGCACACACAATGCTCCCGACAGGCGCCCAACACTTCACATCAATAGAGGAACATCAACCGATTGCTCTTTCTCTCTTTCTCTCTCTCTTTCTTCCTCTCTCTCTCTCTCTTTCTCCCTCTCTCTTTCTTTCTTTCTTTCTTTCTCTCTCTCTCTCTCTCTCTCTCTCTTTCTCTCTCTCTCTCTCACCTCCACCGGATAAAATTTTCATTACCGACAAAAGTGACAAGTCAATCAATGATGTTTATGTGTGTGCGCTGCGTGACACCATCGTACAGTTAAAGTGTTTTTCCAATTTACCCTCTTTTTTGTTGTGGGTTAACAGGTTATATTTAAAAAAACAAATAACTTGCCGATGTGCTTAAAATAGAAAGTGCTGCAATTAGAGCCAGTGTGGTCAGTCAGTTTGCGTCCATAGTGGCAGATGTGCCGTGTCTTAAATGTCTTTTATCAGGTCGAAATGATCTCTGAGTACAGCAAGGTGCCCACTCGACGGGTTAACTTGCCGTGCCACAAGCATCTTCAGTGCTCGCAACCATTCTTGGCAGTGATGAACCAACGGTTGTTGTCGTGATTTTCGTTTTTTGTCCATGTGAACTAGTGGTAGTAAGAGAGGGGGGCAAAATGCACAAACCCGGGTACTCTTAATTTGAATCTTTCTTTCTCATTTCTTTTTCTCTCCCTTTCTCTCACTCTAATGCAGGGTTGCTAATCGGACAGGTCTACACACTAGCAAGCGGGCGGCGTGTGAAACCAAAAAGATATAAACGTGACACTAACTCAGCACCAAGCCCTCACATGCAAAACAAAGGCAAACAAATTGCAATTTGAAAAACACCGGTCTCACTCTTTTTCTCCATCTCCTCCTCCGTTTCTTCTTTTTTTATTACAATCTTTCTTTATCTCGTTTACTAACTCTCTTTCTCTCTCTCTCTCACGAAATCTACACCAACTCGCTTCAGTGGGTTAGATGATGAACACCGTGCGAGTTGATGATGGAAAAAAATGCGAGAGTGAATGGTATTGCTGAGAAAGCAATGATACGCTATAAATCGGCAAGAAATTGAAAGGTTTAACAGTGTGGAGTGCAAGTTTTAACTAAGAAAAAAAGATTGAAAACAACTTTCTAAATCTAAATTAGGCCAATCCGTGATTCTTTTCAAAACGTATAGTTATATTATTCTACCACTTTGTGTGTGTGAGTATAGATAAATAATAATAATAATAAACACTGTTCAATAAGAACTGTGTTTCCAAGTGTGTAAACGCACAAACAAAAGTTTTTTGTTGTTGGTGTTATTGTTGTAAAATTGTAAACTCGGAAAATGGTTTCGGCTAATCTAGCGTAGGGCAAACTAATGGTTTAATAGAGGTTCGTTAGCAGAGTTAGATAATCAAAAGACAATAGAGCAATGATGACTGGTGGTGGTCCTTACGATGAGCCACAAGTGAGAGAAAGAGAGAGAGAGTGAGTGAGTGAGTGAGAAAGACAGAAAGAGTGAAGTGTGCAATTAGCAAAAGGTTTTCGAAACGCATCTGACAGCTTCATCGTTTCAAATGGTGAAAGATGAAAAGTGAGGTCAACACGAGAAAGAGAAGGAGAAAGAGAAAGAGAGAGAGAGAAAGAAAGAAAAAGAGAGAGAGGGAGAGAGAGAGTGGGAGAGAGAGAGAGATGCTATGAAGAAGTGCGCAAAGTGATCGACATTGACACACCAACTCACATTCGGGGGAAAAAGGTTGATGCGGTGCCACTATCGACTTTCTGATGAAAGTGAGGGCAAAGGGGGGAAGATAGCGAGAGTAAAGAGAGAAAACGATAAAATAGGAAAAATTAAATTGGAAATATGAAAAAGTGCGACAAAATATGAGAAATTTATACAAATAAAAAATAGGCCAAAAAGACTAAATAAACAAACCAAAGATGATTAAAATAAATTAGTTCAAATATAAATTAAATAAAGAATTAAAAAGGTAAAACAATATAAATATAAATGGAGGATTAAAAAACAATATAAAAAGTGAAAATAGGATAATAATAATAATAAAAATAAATAGAAAAACTGAAAATATAAATATAAATATAAATTGAAATTGGTTTAAATTGTGAAAAATGATGAAGATACAAAAAATGAGAGAGTAAGAGAGAGAGAGAGAGAAAGAAAAGTAGAATATGAAGAAAAAGAGAGAACAAAAATAAGTGGGCCAGTGCACCTGTTGGAGCAGATCATATTTCACAACATTGACAGGGAGAGAGAGAGTGAGAGAGAGAGAGAGTGAGAGAGAGTGAGAGAGAGTGAGAGAGAGTGAGAGAGTGAGAGAGAGAGAGAAAGAGAGAGAGAGAGGTGAAGTGTGCTCAACACGCGATATTCTGCCATCACCAAGTGCCGTTACCATTAATGGCCCATTCAACCTGCCATACCAAATACACACACAGACACGAGTTATACGTCCAAATGAAGTTTTATTTTACGAGCGTATTGTACATATACACAACACATAGACATAGACACGTGAATGCAAATGATCCTTTCTTCTTCTTCTTCGAGATAGGAGAGAAGCCAACAGTGTCACCTATATACATTTGTTCTCCTTTGCGTCATAATTGAATATAAAAATCAATTGACCAATTAAAGTCAAGGGCATTTTATGGTGTGTTACATAAAAAAACAAGTCATCAATAGAAAGATTCATCATAATTTTGCGGTTTATCTATTGTCATAACTGTCTACTTGACTATTAACAACAGGCCTTATTAAATAAAAATTATGAAATGTTAAACAGATCTTTCTCACTTTTGTAAATTATTAATAACCAATAAAAAATTTAATTAATTTTCATAAATCATCTATATGAATAAAAAAACTTTAATGTAGTTTGAGCGCACCCAACACTCAAAAAAATCGCAAAATTTTCATAATTACATCATAAAACTGTTTGCTTTTTACGACTTGCACACAAGTTTAATTCAAATAGGAGAGTGGAACGTGGGAATGCGTTTGATTTCGCAAAATGATTATTCAACACAGTAAAATACGCAAATAATCGGCAAAAACAATCGACCAATTTGATTGTCGGTGAAGTTTAAGTGGGAGTTTAGTGATAAATTGTGCCATTTTATTGAACTTGAAAAAATATATAAATTATAAATTGGACTAGATTTGTTGGGTGGTTATATGATTTCTATTTGTCTTGGATTGCCTAAAAAATTCAACAATATACGCTGTAGTTGAAAAAGGGCGTGGATAAAAACAAAGACAACGAGAGATAGAGATTAATTGCTTTTGTGCTAAGTTTATTTAAGATGGATAAAGAAGTTAGAGAGAGAGAGAGAGACTAAGAGAGAGAGAGAGAGATAGGGATTATAAAAAAAGAAAGGTCAGTGGTGCGGATTGTGTTGGCGATATTGTCGATAGCATCGTTTAAGGTGGGAAGCACAATGAGCCACTGGTCACAGTGGTCACTGAGGTTTTCGTTCTCTCTCTCTCACTTGTTCATTCATTTTTTGTTGTCAGTAGACACACAAACGATTAAACGATTATGTATTTTTAGCTGACAATTGGCTGGGTGACAGTGACAAACTGACAATACGCACATTAGAATAGGACCGAGCTTAATGAAATTGAGAGAGAGAGAGAGAGAGAGAGAGTGAGTGAGTGAGAGAGAGAGAGAGATAACTCAAAGGATGAAGAAGATGCGCGCTAAATCGAGACATGTCCAGTGCGTATCTGTGTGTGAGTGCGTGAGAGAGGATCACCTTAAAATAGGTATGTGGCGACAGTAGATTAAGTTTGAGCGGGAGAGAGAGTGAGAGGGAGAAAGAGAGAGAGATAGACTTTGTATGATGTGCTTTTGAACAAATGAGTTTTTGCCCATTGGTAGTTGATCAGTAGATTATTTCATCATTTTTTTTGGTTTGCACTTGACATAATTTTTTTTCTTTTTTCCCTTTTTTTCTCTCGCATTTTTCCTATCTTAGTTGAACATTTTTTTTATTATTTAGCTTAACATATTAAAAATTTTCGTAATCTTTTCTATAATTTTCTTCACAAACAAAAATCTTAAATCGGATTTTGGGAATTTTTTCTAATAACATTACAAAATCAAATTAACTTAAGTTCAATAATTTTATAAAATATGAAATTGATAAAGTTTGAACAATTAAACTCTAATATATACTTAATTATGTAATAGCAAAAAATTTTGTGTTGTGGGTTACGATAAGAGTAAGGTTGATGTGATTTAATAAGAAATTTAATGATCAAGTAGTGAGTGAGGGAATGA
>WURS02434659.1:0-15487 GCA_011762765.2 Rhinocypha anisoptera | reverse complement strand
CTCTCACTCACTCTCTCTCTCACAAGTTTTACTAAGTGAACTATGTGTGTGTATGTGATATAATTCAAATGCCCGGAGCAATGAATTATTGCTACATATGGCAGATGGAAACTCACCTACAGTTTGGCATGTGGTTATAAGTCGACTGTTTGAAATGACGCCAAATTCTTCAACTTTGGAAGCAAGGAAGACACAGGTGGGTGCTAGGAGGAGGGGATCAATGCATCCAAGGGAATTTCTTGCATAGAAGCGTTTCAGATACACAGTCGCAGTGGCAATCACTTGCTGCCTCAATTTTAACTGTTCCCCTAGTACTTGAATAACTGCAAAAGCACAAAAAATATCAAAGAAAAATAAAACAAAAACACTTCCCATGTTCGGTTTTTTTCGTACATAAGGAATAAACATACAACAAACATCGGTTAAAGCTCCATTTTAAAGTGACATAAGGCGAAAAATCATCTTACAGTTAGCGAAGAATATGAATATTTTCTGATATTCCTCTTCAGTTAAAATACCCAAATCATGCTGCCGTTCTCGGACAAGATCCTGCTTGTCCAGAAGCCACTGTTGACTATGGAAAAAATATAGTAAAAACAATCACACATGACAATGAAGTATATTCACGCCTGATAAATCAGTTTTCACTTACAAATGAGAACTCTGCCAAAAATTTCCAGCCATTAAGATACGTTTGTTTCATCAAAATCTACACGTTAGAGTATGTATTTATTTACAAGTCAATCATTTAAAAGCAATCCAAATGAGCTCGAGTTATAGACTTGAATTATGAATCGGTGGCTGGTAAACAATTCACTCTTGATTAACGTAAATCAACTGTTTTCAAAGTTCTCGTTGTCGCCGTTATCTAGTGATCATAGCGCCATTGATTTGAAGTCGAAAATCGTAAAATTTGTTGCGTTGTCCAGTCAGATGTGGTGGTGGTTACTGTTATATTTTTGAGGAATGCTTTAGCTCTAATCTTATTTATTTTTCCATTATTTTCTTTAATAACTGATATTAAACTCAGTCTAGTAAGGGTTGACAAGTCGTTTAAAATATTTATTAAAGTTTATCTGATCACTTAGTTCAGTTTATCTCCCGAAGTCAATTCCCTCGTCGCTGTTTGTAGGATATAACATATTTTTTGTATAAAAAGACGAAAATGGCTGTTACCATCGATAGAGCTACTGAATTTGCAAAAAATTTTAGTATTTCTTTAATCACTGAACGTTGCCACGATGCTTTTTTTGTCGACTTTGATTTTTTTAACAGTAAGTGACAGGATTTAGAAACCATTCAGCATTTGTAGAAAGCATTTTGTTTTGTTCCACAGACTTTTAATAATAATTTAATCTTTTCCAGTGGTGTGTCTAAAAATTGCTTTAAGCAAAATGCTCGGTATAGGAATTGTAGCTGGGTCCACATTAGGTAAGCACTCGAAATTGAGTTGTATTCCTCAATATATGCTTTTCTGGTAATTGTTCGTGCAAATTTGCTGGAAAACAACATTCCAAAGTTTTTTTAAGTTACTAATCCTGGGAGCATGGCCAAAGAATTATTATTCATAGTCAGTAAATATCTATAATTCACAAATAATGGTTGTTAATAGCGCATTTATTTGTTTGAGTCCGAAAACTCGTGGTCAGTAATGGTCTTGAGTAAGACAAATCCGTAATAGAACGAGGGAGTAAGTACATGTGTTATCAATAATACCGCAGAATAAGTTTTTTCAATGAGTTTGTCATGACCACAAAGTAGAAACTTTATATTTGTATGCTTTGTGGTGTATATGCTTTCTTTTGCTAGAATATGCCACCAGAAGTTAAATTTATTTGGATAGGATTGTCATTATGGTAATATATTCTTGGAAATGCTTAACATATAAGCATATGCATTATTATACCTGCTCGAGAAATTGACTAGGGACATAAGGCTTCTTTCTTCAATGGCGGTATAATGCCTCATTAATCATTCACAGTTCATTACTATTCCTAGGAATTGTTCGCAGCATCTCTCCAAGCAACAACGTTCTAATGACACACTCTTCATGCCTTACTTATTTTAATGATTTCAGTCAGCTGTTTCCCTTAGTCTATCTTTGGTCTGTCCTCTGTACATTTCTATGTTCACAGATTCTCCAGATTTCTTCATTTATTATTAGTGCTCTTTTTATTACCTTTTTAAACACTTTTTACAGTCCCTATCAATTTAACCATGCAAGCGATAAATTCAGAATAGAATGAGTCACAATCAATTGCCAAGTCATGTATGAAAATAAACTCATTCACTGAGTAATATTATTTCCCCACTAGGAATATGATAATCTTATGTTTAAAGGAAACAATGGTACTGATATTTTTATATAATAAGGAAGTTGGTTATAAAAGCTTACAAATAGCTCCTTTGAATCCTCTGTGGTCTTTTTTAGATTTATTAGATAAATATCCTGACATTTCTTCTTGTGGAAAAGTTGTGTGCAACACAACTTGTTTGCAGGAACCTTGTGCTTTCTCAGATAAGGATTATAGTAAACTAAAGAGGCAAAACTGTAACATGTTCGAAAATAGGCTGATGGGGTGATCAAGTTAGTTTGCCTACAGTAGTTCAAGCCATTATTTTAACTTTAAACTTTGGGAATGCATGAATGCTTTACAGAATGGAATGGTGTACGGAAGTAAGAACATGTAACAGCCCAGTACAGAAGAGCCTTCAGGAACATTGTCCCTTTGAACTAAAGGGCATACTGACACCAATGTAAATTCTTAATTTGTAAAGAGGGTATTCAAGTTTTGGACTTTTTGCATTTGGGTGCATATACATTCTACGCATTCTTTTTTAAGTAAATATTTATCTCTAAAGTTTGCTTCATAGTAGTTAACCCTCTACATCATAAAGTTTTTTACCTTTTTATGGATATCCACTTAATAACCTGGCAGTCTTATGAACTAGTAGTAATTTTTTTCACTTTTTATAGCTCTCATATATCATACTTTTATATTACAACTCTTTTATATCTTCCAATGCTTAGATTGTCATAAGTCATTAAATAACTTGATATCCTAAGCTAGGGTAATGCTTACATTGTCAGGAAAGAGGTTTAATTATAAACCATTCTCCCATTTCACTTTGCTATTTATGTTGGCTCTGCACTGTCATCTTCCTGTTACTTCTCCCAAAAACTTTTTTCTCCCTGATAATAGTTTTTTTTGACTCAACAAATTAACAATAGCAGAAAATTTTTTTTCATATCAAGCTGCCAGCCAGGTCAGCTTGAATATAGCTTGCTCACCGGATAAGGTCAATGATTCAAATTCAACTCAGTCCATGGATGTTAACATTAGTCCAGATGTGTTATTTCTATGATATGAAGAGGTATTAAATGACCATAACCATCAATGCACCTTATAAAAAAAATACTTGTACTCCTTTCAAGCTGCCAGTGGCTACTGGAGTAATTGCCTTGTGATACTTAATAGCTAGTGGTACATGTTGTTTCACTTGTGATCAGTGGTGGTCAGCTGTGTGAAAAATATATTGGTCCAACAGATGGTGATGTGTGCATTTGTTGGTGGAGTAAGGAACCAAAGAGGTTTCATTTGACATAGGAAATATTAATGTTTGTTCATATGTATAATACTTTGTCAATATTATGTCACCATGCCACCAGACTTCATGTCTACTGTCATTATAATTATAAATAATTAAATATTGCATAACTTAATCTGATGGCCAAAGTGAAAATCTGTAAACCAAAGTGGGCCTCTGAGTAATCTTGTCTCTAGACTGTCTGACCAGAAACCAAAATGCCTCTGAGTTGCATTTATGTTAATTCCTCTTCCTGCTCATTGAGAGCACTGAAATTTCTTTTTGTATTGTCATAATTATAGTCTCCCAAAGGTATTCCATCTCTCAATTACAGTGAGAATCATTATTGGCTTTTTGAATCATTATCCTTGTTTCTACTGCACTGATAAATGGGTAGCTCATTATTAAAAGTAACTAACATAGTTCAAACATTAATGAGTTTAAATTTTTCAGTTAAGGTGCCACAGATTTTAAAGATTGTGTCCAATAAAAGTGCTGAGGGGATTAGCATTTCAAGTGTCTGTTTGGAACTTTTTGCCATCACTGCTAGCTTGGCATACAGCTATATAAGTGGATTTCCATTCAGGTAAATATGCAAATTCCAGTGAGCAGTCTTTATATCATTTTCGTTGGTACTCTACCTGTTACAATGTGATTCTAATTAATCATGTCAAGGTCCAAAAAGTCAAGTCAAGTTCCAAGTCATCCAAAAAGTAGTGTAACGTATTTTCAAGGATTTAGAATTCTCGTAACCAAATTAATTTTAGTCATAAAAATAATTATCTCTTTGATTTCCATGCTATATATCTACTTCCCTTTATAGCATGCAAAAATGTCCATTCTTTTCATCCTAATTCATTGCTCGCCACTTATTCTATCCTGCCACATGCCTTTATCAGCACATCGTCATTGAATTCTTTTTTTTGTCAAGCACTCCCAGCTTCCTTCAAATTGTCCCAAACAATTTCTTTGACAAGCTTCCATAATACCTCTTTGTTTGTCTTTCTCTGTGAATTTTTTTTTTACTTTTTCCATCCAAATATTCACTGTATATAGTTTGCATTCATTTAGAATACTTTTACACATCAAACAAAATCTCAACATCTTTTGCTATAAGATGTGATTAACTTGATCATGACATAAGAACAAAAAAATTCTCTCTTGCTTAAGCAATGTTGGTTGTCAAAATTTCAACATTCAATCTTGAATATGGGCATTAAATTATACAACCATCTACTTGTGTCGGTAAGAGGAAGCATCTTTGCCAAATTTAAATCTGTTCTTACTCCTGATTGACATCTAAAGCTCTGTATCCCATAATAGAATATTTTAATTATGGACATTACATGATTCAAGCAACTTCAGTTTTTTTTGGCCTAGCCTAGAAGGCACTTGATGTGGGTGACTAATTTTGTTAAATGGTCAGTACCCATTTGTCCCATCTTTCTTAACTAGATAATAATTATTCGAAATGTACCATCTAATTGACAGCTATTTTTCATCTTGATTTAATTCATTCTCTTTTTATAAAGTAAAAAATAACTGCTAATGAGTGTGACACATACATAGGCCTGCTGAAACACATTTTTTAATTGACTGAAGGAAGATCTTTTCCAACATCTTTCAGTTCCTGGGGAGAAGGCTTGTTTTTAGCCCTGCAGACATGTGCAATTGTGGCACTGTCCTTGTTCTTTGGCACCGGCTCATCCAAAAAGTGTCCAGGGAAGGAGAGGAAAGGGAGTTCAGCTGAAGCTGCTCTATTTTTGGCTGTATATTCTGTTATAGTTTACGTGCTCATGTCAGGCATGACCTCAATCAAGATCCTCACAGGAATGCAGGCATCTAATGTTCCTCTCATTCTGTTAGGCAAGGTATGTATGTGAATTGGGAATTTAGGGAAGTTTTTACATTGTTGGCAGTATTTTCACTGCTCCAAAAACCGTATTTGTAGCATATTTTCTGATATTTTGCATTGTTATTTTTTTGCCAATTTGATTTTACTCACTATTAAATCGTACCATTATTAGAGTTGTGAAATTAAAAAATTTAGGCACAAGGCCTTGTTTTTGCCGCAGCTCCTGGTACATATTATGTCTGAAAATTGTCTTCTAAGCAAAGAAACTCATATCAATTTTAATTTATGCTAATGTGTCTCATCAATTTGGTACATATGTCCATGTGTCTTTAAGTTTAGCCACTATTAGTAACTGACCCCTATTATTATGATTTTTTCCTGTATTGGAATCGATTCCTCTTCCTTTTTTTCTCATTCCAATATACGTTACAGATATGGCTGAAGAATAACTATTCAATTCGTTACATTTCATTCCTTTGTGAAGTTTAATGAATAAATCTGTTAATTACAAGCTCTGGGTTTATCAATGGCTACATATTTCAGAATATTATGATTCTGAACTGGAACAGTTTACTTTTTTGCTTTTCAGATCATTCCATTTTTATGGTATTATTCCATCTCTCATCTTGTTAACAACAATATATACCAATTTCTGCTTGTACTTATACCATGGCACAGATGTCACAAAAATTGTCTAATATTGTTGTGCTAAAATTGGCTAACCTTTCAGGCCTGTCTGTTACATTTGCTTCTTATGAAGAAGTTTTTAGAGCTTTGTGATCTTTTAGGTCTACATTACTGTTTGAAGGTTAAAATATTAATTTTTAGTTGATTCTTTTTGGCCATTTTTAAATTGTTGGTACAGAACATATCATCTTATTATATTAATTGACTTAAAATTAATGATGGGTTTTCATTTAACTCGTGCTCTATTTTTTTTTAATTCAACTGGGATGTGTGCATTACTTTACATAAGAGTATTATTCATACAAATATTATAATTATCTTTAATTCACTAGACCCTTCTCTCGACAACTGGGAAGAGAAACCTCTACCCTCGGCTACATTTGCAGTTCATCTCATGTGTTCATGTTCACATTTGTTTATGCAGTGGTTTTATGAAAGATATTTGAATTTCAAAATCCACATTTATAAGCAAATAAAATTAATTTCTTTAGCTTTGCTGTAAATATGCAGTTTATAAACAAAATTCTACTGTTAATGTTAGTAACTATTTCTCATTGATACCCATTGGTATGGTTTCGGCACTTTTTACAAAAACAATATTATTACTAACAGTAGAATTTTGTTTAAAAATGGTACAAGCTAAGCAGCAAAATGCTATAAATTCAATATTTACTTATTCATTCATACTTATTTATTGCATTCAATATTTTTTGCTAAAATTGCATCTTTAAAAAACTTCACTCTAAACAAAATGTTGAATACGGACATGTCATGAAAAGCAATGAGGCTACTGATAATCCAAATAATCACCACCCTAGTAGCTTAGGTAAAGGATCAGCTCTGTATAGGGTTGGGGCTGAATGGCAAGAATGAGCATTTGCATATCACTGAGCACCTGAAATTTCACCTCAAATCCCCATTATAGGTTAAATCGACCCCACAAATTATTTCATACATAGTGAATATTAGATGACTACGGCCATTATGAACAATAAGATGAATGTGGCCAATATGCTGCTGCACTTCACAGCGAAAAAACATGTAAACAGCACTGGAGAAGTCTTCTCATGGTGGGATACAGGGAAGCCAAGTCCAACAAAACTCCCAACCCTCCATCGGAACTACCCTTTATGTATTCCAGTTCCTAGTCCCAGCCAAGAGATGATCCCATTTTGCAGCTTCTAATCCCACACTTTTGAGTCTTTGTTCAGAAAGCAAAAAATGGTTGTTCATTAGGTTTTCCCAGTGAATAAACTGGAGGAAGTGTTCTCAGGTTTCCAATGGGATCCAGGGGTTGGTTAGCACTAACGTTTCATTCACCCTGGAGATGAAGGATGACTTTGCCTTTGAAACCTCAGTGCTTGCCAACCCATGGAACCTGTCAGAAAGCTGAGAACTCTTCCTCCAATGGTTGTTCAGTTACAGTATGTGTTTTTTGTGTATTTTAGAATTGCGCTAAAATTTAATAACTCTGTTATAATGTTCTTCACTTTAACAATACGTTGTAACTGCAGTATGCAGTAACCCTTACCGTGTCAGCCTCCATTACCTGGTACACATATTTGAAAAAAAATCAGGACTTTCTTTTATGAAAGTGTACATTGTGTTTATATAATCTTTCAAGTTCTACAGGGAAATGAATTGATCCCCTTACCCTGATGTGTGAATTTTCACATGCCATTGGTCTTAGTACTAGGTGAGCCCTGTCCTCACTCATTAAGCCAACCATGGTTGAATGCTTGGTAGATATATGTTCACACTGAGTTTTAATTTTCCCTGTTAAAATGATGAGATGCCTCTACTACATGTTCAACAAGTCCTATTTTCCAAGTGGCATTTAGTGCCATGGTAACTGAGATGATAATACTATACCATGAGCAACAAGTGATAGCCCATGGTTTGACCATGTTGGAGCAAAATTTCTATTCCCACATTGATAAACTATGTGATAATGGCATTATATGTTTGTTCATTTCCTTGTCCGTATTGAAATCCTTAATCTCCACTTACAGTCCATTCAAGCCATCGCCAACTACAGGAGCCAAAGTACAGGGCAGCTGTCGGCAGCCACCCTCGGCCTTCTATTTGTGGGATCTTTGGCTCGCATATTTACATCAGTTCAAGAGACTGGTGATATGATTCTGGTTGTGACTTACATTGCAGCATCGTTTGCTAATGGTGTCATCTTTGCACAGATTTTATATTATGGAAGGAAGCATGCAAAATCAGAGTGATTGCATTGCTCTCTATTCATTTTCTGTTATTTTTTTAATACTAGGGACAATTCAATCCATTGGAAACTATTCATTGGGTTATCCTTGTTTTTGTAACATTAGGGAAAATTCATTTATTTGGCACCCCATCCTTAAGTGGTTGTTTGTTAGGAATGTTTTTGTCTCCATCATCTTAACAATGTTGAAGAAGACATTTTTACCATTTATTTTAGAAGGTACATTATTAGGAATTCAAAAAGTTTGTCATTGCCAATAAATAGTGCTGTACTTTGTATGTTTTGAGGTCATTAAAGCATCAGGAATATGCTATTAGGTTAACTCTAAAATTATGAAATCAAGAGTGGATTTTGTTACTATGTCTGAAGAAAGGACATGGTCACATTTTTTTTCTTTTACAAGGTGAACTTTCCAAATTTAAATATGAGCCATGATAATAGTATGTATATTTAAAGAAGGGAAGAGGGCTTTATAAGTGTGGTAATGAATTATTTGAGATAATTGTGATTGGTAACTCGTTTCTGGATATATAAGAGCTGTTATTTTCAAATCTGGTTGATAATGGCATTGGAGCCTTCTAGTCAACACCTGTGGAAGCAATTTGCAGTGGACAGACAACACTTAATGGTTTACTGTGGTGAAAGATGACTTGAATCCTGCTTTAAGCAAATTCATCATTGTTAATTACATAGACTTTTGCATCAGTCTTCATGGTACCATTTTTTTATACTGTTTTATTCCAAGTAGTTGATTTTTTATGGTAGAAACTGTCGCAAGCAAATGCTTTTATTTCAGTTTCCTGGTTAAGTGTATGGGCATTTTTTTATTTAGGTGTGCTGGTGTGTTTTCAAAAAACTACATAAGCATTTATGTTGTCAAAGCCGGTTTTATTTCATTCATTTATGGTTTAATATGATTACCAGTTGTTATGAACACATTCCATTAGTTTTGGCAGTTGATAATATTAAAGAATATTTTTTTAGAATATCTTTTATTTTTCCTCCTACATCATTATCCAGTTCTTTCTGAATGACAACCATTGTTAGAAGTGATATAAAAAGAATTGCCTTCAAAAATATATGTATGAAAATATAGGGAAGTTTTTCTGATGGCAGTAAATAATTAGGAATTGTAGAGTTAGGGCATTTGGAAATGAGCTGTGTCATGCAATATGACACCTAATTTAGTGGAAGAGTTTATGCATCTCAATCTCTCTGTGAACTGTATTGGTGAAAGTAATACATTTACAATACAGTAAAACCTTGCTTAACTATCCCTCGATCAACTCGTTCCCGTGTTAACTGGCTAGTTCAGAGTCCCTTTATCCTATTCATCCAGAAAATTGAATATATCTTATCATGAGAACGTATTACCATGTTATAGCATCATCTGGTGATAATGTCATAATATGGTAAAACTCACCATGTCAATTAAAATCTGTGGAAAAGTACTACTGTACTTTAATACGAATATTGTGAAAACAATAATGTGTTACATTCAATTATGATTTTGCTTCAAATATGCAGTGACGTTTTTACAGAATCAAAATTTTTTAACACTTCAGTCCAAAATTTTACTCTTTTATGTAGTAGGTACAGAATGGATTTCACTGCGTGAAAGTAGTGTTGATTGTAGAAAATAATTGGTGATTTATATGTGAATAATTATGATTTTTGTGATAAAATTATGTAAACTTAGCTTTATGTTGGAGTAACAATATTAAATAAGTGGATAAACAAGTCATAGTATTGAAATAATTGTTTCTGAATAAAGTAACTTTTTTGTGTCATATACTCAAATAGCCCAATTTTTCCCTCTATTTAACTAGAATGTTCCGCCAACTCTCTATCACATCTTGGCTAGTTATTCAAGGTTCTACTGTATTTGAAAAGTGAAAACTTTACATGTGCATGTGTTTTTAAATACAAGGTGTCACTATAAATACATTTATATACAATATTCAAATAGTTTGGCCCTGTCCATGCTTTACGAGTATGGTCTGAAAAGTTTCCAACCTCAATGAGAAGATGGCAGCAGTCATAAATGAAATCTAGTGAATTTCGTTGTTCATCTGATAACAGTTACTCACCTAAGTTTCAGCCATTTTGGCTGCGCAGTTGTTATGTAACAGTTGTTTGAGTGAGTTGATGCGAGTGTTTTTGTGAAAATGGACAAAATTGAGTATAGAGCTGTTATTAAATATTTGTTTTTGAAAGGCAATATGCCTACGCAAATCAAAGATGAGTTGGATTCTGTGTATGGAGAGACTGCACCATTATTAGCACAGTAAAATTTTGGGCAGCTGAATTTAAACATGGCCATAAGAGCTTGGGAGATGATGAACGTTTGGGATGTCCAAAAACTGCAACTACCGACGAAAACATCACCAAAGTTCACCAAATGGTGCTAGACAACCGCCGAATTAAAGTGAGAGAGATAGCAGAGGTTATGAACATGTAAAAAGAACGTGTTTGTCACATATTAAATCAACATTTAGGCACGAGAAAGCTGTCCGCGCTTTGGGTGCCACGTTTGCTCACGTTAGACCAGAAACGTGTTCGAATGAACATTTCCAACGCTCTGTTGGTACAGTTTAGGTGCCAAAAAACCGAGTTTTGGCGCTGATTAATTAGTGTAGATGAAACTTGGATACACCATTATATGCCCGAAACAAAAATACAGTCCAAACAGTGGTCTGCACAGGGGGGGAACCAGGCTCCAAAAAAAAGCAAAAACTGTTTTTTTTCGGCTTGGAAAGTGATGGCGACTGTTTTTTTTTGGGATAGTCATGGAGTTATTTTAATCGGTTATCTTCAAGAAGAAAAAACCATTACAGGAGCATACTACGCATCAATACTTGACAAGCTGAAGGGAGAACTTGCGGAAAAACGGCCACATTTGCAGAAAAAGAAAATCCTGTTTCCCCAAGACAATGCACCGTCTCACACCTCAGCGGTTGCCATGGTAAAAATCCACGAAATACGGTTTGAACTGCTTTTCCATCCGCCTTACTCACCAGATCTAGCCCCAAAAGCGACTTTTTTTTGTTCCCTCGTGTAAAAATTGCGCTCGGAGGACAGAGATTTTCTTCAAATGAAGAGGCAATCACTTTCGTGAACAATTATTTTGCAGAGTAAAAAAGCAAAGTACTTTACGGACAGAGATGGGGGCATCGCTTGGAGAAGTGTGTGTATAGTTACAAGGAGACTGTCGAAAAATTAAAAAAAAAAAAATTCAGAAAAAATGTCTTTTATCTTTGTTGGGTTGGAAACTTTTCACTCCACCGTTATATATATATATTAATATATATAAAAACACAAATGCATTCATAGATTTTTTTTTCCAAAGTTTAATTAAGTAAAGTTCATTGGTAAAAATGAATTAATACTTCCTTTATGGGACCAAAATGGTTTAAAGTAAAATGATTATGTAAAATCTATGTAGTTTGGGATGGTTCACTCCTTGAGTATACTTGAAGGATCTCATTGTCACGTGTATAACGTGGAATAAACATCGTTAGATGAGTGTAATATGTATAATCATAATTCTACTGTCACAGTAATGATTTACTTTAATGTTCTGTCACGTGACTTTTGAATCTAATGAATGTGACATCGTATAATGTCCAATTAGGCAAATATACTTTGATTATTAATCTCTCGCTTAAGTTGTGACTGTGCTTACTATTTAATACGTTGTGTCCTTAATAAGCCGTTAATATCGTGTCTCTCCTCTTCGCAGACAACTTCCAAAGACGCCGGCTCTTTCGCCTCGGTTGCAGAGCCAAGCACGGTGAGTTTCCGTTTATATGATGATGCTAATTTTTAAATTTTTCCAAGGCGTACACGATGGATTTTAATTCACGTTCAAGACTCCCTGTCACTATCAACATCATTACACTGTTGCAATAATGGTGAAGATTGAAACCACGTGACCTTTCCACGGTTTGCGCACAATTTGTTTAAGCACAAAGCTTAAACGAAGGCCTTGTAATACACTCAAAAGTCGTAATCGTAACACATATGTACACGGTAAGCATCAGTTCAGTAAAAAATACGTATTACATGCTGACCAGACATGAAACAATACCCAGAACTGAATGTAATTTTGGTTTGCATATACAGTAGAAGTCTGCTATATCGAGTATGGCTTATAACGAGAGTGTCACTTTAGCAAGTGATCGTTTTGCGTTGGTTGGTCCACATATTACAACAGAGGCCGATCCGCCGGTTATTACGAGTGAAACACATCTGTGCTATAGCTATAGCAAGTAGATTTTGTCATAGTCGGTGTTCGGGTTGCATACGTCGCAGGATTGGAACACGCATTACATTGTCACGTCTCGCAAATCTACTTTGTAAGGATGGCTTTATTGGAGACCTTATGGTGAATTTATGGGAGGAGACCTTGTTACTTTTTTGCCGCAGACTTTCCAGGGGAATGACTGAACAACTTATCTTGGAATCTGTGCACCAGTCTGTAATTTCCTGGTGCTATTTCATCCTTAAAGTCGATCGATCGGAATAAAAGAACATATTGGGCAGTGAGATAGACTTGTTGACAATGCAGAAATAGCCCATTTGTCTGTGTCGACCTTAGCAGGACGGCCAATCTCTCGACCCTGCTCTTATTTATGGAATCATAATTGTTAACCGCAAACCTTACCTTATCTATGATTGATTGATGGTTTTTAAAAAATAACTTTTATAATTCCACAAATAATAATTATTTGTGAAATTATAAAAGTTTTTTTTAAAAAACCATCAATCTATCATGGATTTCCACAAGGTGACGGCCTCCACAGTGAACTTTTATCTATGATTGTTCACGAAACGTTGCCAAAGATAATACCGACGTGTGACGTACATTAGTTACGAGTGCGTGAGTTTTGGTGACGATATTTTAAAATCTTTTTAATGAAAAGATATATTTTCAATGCATTTGTGGACGGATTGATACAACTACTTCATGGTTAATTTTCACCCACTTTTGGTGCCGTTATAAATGCCGAAAGAGGCGAATTGAAATGACCATCGGCAATAACGAGTGTGCGTTATAACGAGAGATTTTTCGTCATTCATCAGATCTCGTTATAGCGGACTTCTACTGTATCCTCCCGATCTGACGAGCAAGATGCATACATTAGTTCTTATGAGGCTTGAAATGAAACTTGCAAACCTCCATAATGACTTGAACTCGGCAGCGTATAAGGATGTTCATTACTTCATCTATTTACTCGTTTATTTTGTTTTAGTAATGTTTCTTGCTCTCGGGTCTTCCCTTATCCTCCAAACCCAGACTACACTCTTATTATCCAAACATACCTGCCGTGTCGATTATTGTCATTAGTTTTCCATGGGAAGGAAATATTATAAAACTGTACTTTTATAACGACATTCTGATCTCTCTAACGTACGGAGTAGTGAAGTATCAGTTCAGTAAAGATTACATAATGCTACTTTTACGATTTGAAGAGGGAATTAGTTAGGATAAATGGAAAAATCAAACAGGAAAGACTCATCACGTAACATACCTTGAAATGATAGATTACTCTTCGTCATTATACACTTATACACAATCACAAATTTAATATTTAAGGATCACGGGTTTTCACATGCATACGAGGGCTATTCAGAAAGTAAGGAACGTTTTGTAATTAAGGTAACACTTGGTAGAATAAAAAAATTTTATCATGCACATCCGATAGAGCAACTTATAAACCGCTTTTCTACATTGTCAGTAATCGAATTGAGGCACTTATAGTAGCGGTGGACAAGCTTTGAAATTCCTTCGTCGTAGAAATTTGCCGCCTTGGCTATCCCAAAACACGGTCGCCGTAATCTTCCTTGATGACAAGGTTTGCGAGCATTTTCTTGCTTTTTTCGGGGATTTTGTGTGCCCCCACTCCATGGAGTAATTCCTCCATGTAATTTTGTCTCGCCAATGACGTGTTTCGCCCACGTCTTGTTATCGTTCGATCCAGTAATTAATCACCGTGTGTGTGTGTGTGCGGTAGGCATCGGGAAATGTTTAGGGCAGCCCCTAATCGCTGACCTTTACGGTGCTCCGTAGGCAATTTTGGCACCCAAATGGCAAAAAAATTTGTGGTAGCCTAGGTTTTTTTTTAGTAACGGTTTTCAAACAACAAAGTCCTTTGAAATTTGTGGAAAACAAAGCGAAAGCTCCGTTGCCGTGAAACGTTGGTTTTCACGGATTTTTTTCATTTGACTTTGGCGACCAGATCTCGTCAGTCACAATGGTCGGGCGTCCACTCCTCTCTTCATCGTGAACTTTGGTGCGGCCATTTTTAACCCCTTGACTGTTTCAATCCTATTTGCTTTTCTATCTCCTCCCCTTGGTTCATTTCTGGTGGTGAAACCGATGAAAAAGTAAATACACGGCATTCTTCTCTTCACTTTAGGAGGGAAATGGTATCGGCTTTTTTCCTACAACGACTAATAGTACGAACAAGAACCGATTGATGGCAGTGGCAAGCAGGCACGGGTTAGAGAACGACACAATACGTCAAAAACACCGGGTAACGGAAAGACTAACCTGAACGTGATATTACGTCAAAAACAGGCCACCCACATTACCTCGTCGCGTAATATTACGTCAAAAACAGCTAACGGGTTAAACTGAGCGCACCATTTACGGACGGAACTTTCATTCATCACCTTGTCTCCCGTACACTTCACACAGTTGCCGCTAAATGTCCATCGGTTTTAGGTTTTTTGCCAACAAAAACCTTATGACGGACCGCACCTTAGAACTGGTGGGATTTTCAATTGCAGCACGCATTTCAAACTTGATTTTTGAGAAAAACGGGCAGCGTGGAGATACTCTCGTTTCTACGACTGGAGGCCGACCTAGGAGCCGAGCGCACACACGCAATCGACTTGCGCCCAGCAGCGTCAGATGGAAACAGTCCTTACTTTCCGAATAGTCCTCGTACAAACAGGGAGAAAACAAATTTTCCATTTCAAATGTGCCACAGAACTTCAGAAAAAATTAAGAAGACGGTGTCTTACTCAAGTTATTGTTCAGCTGAACAACATTTTCGGTCGCTGTAATGCTAACATTTAATGAAGCAGAGTGAAAATATTTCCTTATTTTTAAGCAGCAA
>WURS02434628.1:0-15491 GCA_011762765.2 Rhinocypha anisoptera | reverse complement strand
CCCTCCCCCCTCTTCCCCCTTTCCCCCCCCCCCCCCCCCCCCCCCCTCTCATCTCGCTTCCCTATATATTCTATGTATCTTCATGTCCCTACCATTGTTCCTGAAGATGGCTCAGTGAGCTGAAACATACATTGTACATTAAAGTTTTATTTTTCTGTGGAAAAGTGCTTTCATTGTGGAAAGTTTATTCTCAGTATGAATCTCTTCCACCACATCATGCCTGATTCGGTGAATATTAGACTAAAGGCTAGTTATGCATATTTGCAGTACTTGTTGCAAGAAAAATTCACAAACATAAATGTTAGGTTGTATTAGAATAATTATGATTGACATTATTATTAAAATAACAATGGACCGAACTCAAGATTCAGAGTAAACAAAACAATTATATATCTCCATACACAAGTTTATCCAATCTAAGTAACCAACTTATTTTTAGTTTTATAATATAAATCTTTCATATTATAATGTCTTATTTTTACTTAAGAGCTATCCTTTGGCAAATTATAGATATTCTCTTCCCTCACTTTTCCACTTTAAAATCTTTACCATAAAAGCTCAACTTCTATGAAAAATTTAATTGTCGAAAGGGAAAGTGTGATTATTTCTTAGATGTTAAAGGGGACATACTGGTTACTGGAGTTTGTGAGAAATGAATGAATGTAAATACCAGGATATTAGGTCACTTTACAACTCGGGACAAACATTTTCAATTAAATCACATTGCATGACAGAAAATCTTGAATGAGTTTGACGTGAAGTAGTTGCATTAGGAGCACTTAATGCATTGCATTCATAGAATCATTAGGATAGAGATAGAAAAGAGAAACAATGTAACAATACATACCAAATATATATATATATAACAATACATCTCAACAACTAACTTAAATGACATGACACCCTCACCCAATATTTCCTGTTCAGTATTAGTAGTAAGAATATCATCCACAGGATTTCCATTCAGATTTATGACTTTCATATCCCCAACTTGCAAGCCATTCTTGAAGGTTTTATGACCTGAAATTAATAACAATTACATTAACTGGATGAAGTATAAAGAATTCCACTTTTTAATATAAAATCCTGAACCTGTTAATACAGATATTATTACTTTTATCTTAAGCTAAAAAACACTGTCACTCAATATATGTTTTATGAGGTGCTACATTAAATTTCCCAGAATCTGAATATTTTACCCAAACCAGTAACAGTACGAATATCTGCCCATAGATGCAACTTGTGTGTTACAGCTGCTCTTCTGCCAAATGTCACCTTTGTTAGTGTTGGTTTTCCTTAGTTTTTCTCTTTCTTCTCTTTCTGTGAATTCTAAAATAGTGGTGTGAAGGAGTAAAGTATGTATCTGCATTACTTATTTTCAATGCTCAAAAAAACTTCTGCTAAAATCTACTCAATGCTTAAGGAGGTATTTGGTGAGCAAGTTCTAAGCTAAGAAAGAACATTGTGGTACCATAATAAAATATGTACGTTTAGCTTGGATTTATTCCAACAGAATAATTCAGCATGACCGGTTTCGACGGATTACCGTCATTATCTGGTATTGATGACTGCAATTCATTGAAACTGTCCATACTGAATAATTCTGTGGAAATATATCCAAGCTAAACATACATATTTTTTTTTGTCATTATGACATTCCACCAAGTGACGGCCTCCTCAGTGAACATTTTAGTGGTTTAACTCTTTCCAATCAATTTTAATGCAACCCGCATACCCCAACACCTATTATAACTAGTGTACAAATTCAATGGACAATCAACTGTTTACACCAAAACACGTGGTGATCAAAGAAAGAGTTTTAACTCTTACAATGAGTTGGCTCAAGTACACACTAAAATAGGTAGATGTCGGATAGGCTCTTTATTGAGTGAAGAAATTTATCAAAAAGTACATACTGGATGTTATCAGACTGTAAAGGGTTATTAGTTTCAACAATGGCTGGGGGTTTGTTGTCAATAAAAAACATTCGGGTCAGCTACCAACAAGCAAAACTCCAGAAATGGTTGCCAAAGAACATGAAATGGCCCTTCTGAGGACCAAAGGAAGAGACAATCCCCATGATCCTTGGAATAGGGCTGAACTGTCATAACAGGACAAGACAATGCACTCTAGTGAGTGAACTGAACACAAAACAAATAGTAGCATTGTCTTATGAACAATAATCAACAAGACCACTAATTTGAGGTGTGCTGTGACCTAAAAGTAACCTCTTGAGATGACCCAAACTGTGCTGTCCAGTGTCATAACTGTTGATGCTTTGTGGGTGAATGATTAGGACCCTGGAACAAAACAGCAGTCTTCAAAGATGAAGATGGCATGTTCCATAAAAATTCATATCATCATAAACCCAAGAGAGCATAGACATATTAGGCATGATTTTATGAAAAAAAATAAAATGGCTCAGAGTTAGTCAATAATTATTGTGTAAATATTGAAATACCTCAGACAAAAGGCGAGACAGAGTCAAGAATGAAAGGGAAACAAATCATTATTGCTATAACTCAACACAATATCCACACAATTCCCTTTTTTTTAATTTTAGACTGCCCAAAAATGAAATATCTTTGTAGCCCAATTTCACAATCTAAGCTGGCTCTTCCAATGCTTCGCAAACCCTAATCAGCTCTTAAAGACAATGCATTCTTTATTATAGTCAGTGCAATCTTTAAGATTTCAATACAATATTTCTCTCACTTCAGAACCCCTTCTCTTGGTGCATGCCCCTCCTCCCCTCTCTGGACATGCCACCTTGTTTCAGAGCTATTACCACCTGCCCTCCCTCTAAATTTACAGGTGGTGTTCAAAGCAATCACTTCCAACAATTCAGAGCTTCTTCCTGTAATTGATACACTATTGAGACAAGTGGATTTGCCATTGCAAGAGATTATTATGGTTTGTAGGTGATTAAAAACAAACAAGACTTGTCCAAGTTTCTACAGAAGCCCTATGATTTTGAAAATATTTATCAATCCTTTTTTAACCAGATTTTATGTGTTGTTTAGTCCTAACCCAAAAGTACCGGAAGACTTGGAAGAGTTCATAACTTTAATAAAATGAGAGATATAAAATGGGTATAGAATTTATGTACTTGGGATTTTAAGAAAATGAATTTACCATATAACTCACCTATGATTTCCACATCTTCTCCATGTCTGACAATATCTTTTAAAAATAAATCCATATCATATCCATTGAAAATTCCTTCAACTTGAAGATCCTCGAAGGTGACTTCCTCCTATTTTATGAAAACACAAGTATTTTATTGGAGTAATATGTATTACATTTTTATAGAAAATACTGTTTTAAACATCAGCTAAGGCTGATAAGTAACAGGATTATTTGGCTTATTTTTTAAGTAATATTTGAATTGCTTTAAAAATATAAGATGAAATACGTACTTCAATTATTTTTTGATCTAGCATTAAGTATTATGCTGCTTTTTTGAGCTAATATACCTAACAGGTGAAGGTTTTATATGGTCACTGAAAACTAATATTCTCACTCAAAGTCTTTCAGAGAACTTATTTCTTCAAAGAACTGCAGATCATTTTTTCTTTAACAGATTATTCTCTAAGTGCACTAGTTCTTTGCTTCCCTCTTTTTTCCCTTGGTAAACTGGAGAAAACTCTCTTGTATTTGTGAATGCCTCCCTCATACCCTCTCTAGTCTCTCCCCAAATTTTGTGGCTCGACCTTTCTAAGAAAGCTTTGAATGCTCATTTTTTTATTGTACTGGAAAGGGTCCTCCTTTCCAGTGTCATTTGGGAAGGTGCATGACCCTTGGATGAGTAACAAGAATGCATTCAGTCCACCGAGTTTTATGAAATTCTTTTCTGACCCACCCACCCTTGTTATTTTCCTCAGTTGTCTTAAGAGTTTCAGAACTGGGCTTATAAATCAAAGTTTTTGCATACTTTTTGGTTTCAAATTAATCTAAAATTATCAAGGAAAATAAGTATGGAGTGCATACTTGGATATATTTCCATATGAACTCTGTTTAATCGAATCTCCATTGCCCCATTCCATAGGAAAAGGGCAATGTGAATTACAAGGGTCCACTACCTGATAACACCTGTCTGCACTTGAAGGGAGGTTGTACTGCCCTTACTTTTCTCCTGCAAACACCCATAGCTAAAGGACAAGGCTGCTGCAGGTATAGGGTTAAATCTCAAATTGAAAATAAATAGAATATTTTAATGAAATTTTTGTATAGAAAATAATTCAAATACTGGTAAGGATCTAATATCTTCTTTTACAACAATAATGAACCAATTTACTAATGACAGTTTATTTCAAAATTTTTGTATGTATATGAATCTCTTACTTCATGTTCAGTTTTAACAAACTCTAATGATTCAAAATTAACTTGCTGGGTGCCACTACTAAATCAATCTCTTCTGCTAATCACAGTCTCAAGTACAACTTGGTGGAAATCCTAATTCGAGAATAGGGAAATCAGACACTTGGCATTTTATATACATATAAGTACTGTATTTCCTGGCCTATAAGATGCACTTTCTTTACTCCAAAATGTGCTCTAAAATCAGTTTGCGTCTTAGAGGCTGGAAAATATAGTATTTGATGTTTTTTTCGTAAATTATAACCTTAAAAATCAAGGTGCGTCTTATGCACTGGTGCATCTTATATGCCAAGAAATATGGTAATTATATTTTTCCTCCAACCATGCATAGCGACCAATGTCATGGGAAAACATGATAGTGCTGTATTGACCCACATGAGGATGTTGTTTTATTATCCAATATGTACCTTTTAACCCATCAGCTGCAGCAGTCTTGTTCTTTTCTGATGGCTGTGTGTGGGAGAAAAGTGGCACTCTTCCCTTTTATTTCTGACAAAGGTTTATTAGGTGGCGGACCTGGGATGGCACTTATTGAACACTTAGCCCAGTTCCCTCCGATGAGGGTAGTGGAGATATGATTGACTATAGTCAAAATATTTCCAAAAAATTAATTACATATTTATTTTCCTTGATAATTTATGATTAATTTGACACTAAACAGTATGTAAATACTTTGTTTTATAGTCAGCATTCTACCGAAACTCAGAGACAACTCTGGGAAATGATAAGGGTAGGCGAGGAAAGGGAGATGATGAGGGTAGGTTTCCAAGCCAGAATTATCTTCATCTCCTCATCTACCTGAATTTTGTCTGTTTGAATATTCATAGTACTGACCAAAAATTCAGCTACTATTTTTTAATTAAATAGGTAGAAGTCGTCAGTGCAAGGTAAAAAAGTATTTTTAGCAACTGAAAGGCTTCAACAGTCTGGAGAACCCGAATAGAAAAATGATTTGCATAAAAATCTTACCTCAAATGTGATTGGACCCTCAACGTAATTTTCCTTGTTGATCCAGAGTGCATTCTCTGCTATTTCTTTCATGTCATATTCACCAATTTTATCTGCTATGATGGTACCATTTACTATCAAATCTGGAACACATCCAAACATCACAATGAATCACAATAAAGTCATAAACAACTAAAAAAGAAATTTAACATATAGTTTTGTGTCCGACTCTGTTCAAATTACTTAGATGTCCCTTACTAAAGTTAGAAATGATCACAGTAAAGCACTAAATGTAAAGCATTTCAAGAAAGGGTTGCAAAGCTAATTAAAATGTGCAGAAGTTTGATTCTTTCAATTCATAACAATAAAAATAAAACTTCTGACCATTAAATTTCAGCATGAAAAAAATTCTTTCCAACACCCATGTCAAGAAGTTACACACAGGAACAAGAAACAAAAACTACACTATTTAACTGGGTGAATATATAGTTCATGTTGAGACTACCCACTGAGTAGAAGTCTATGGATTGGATGCATGGTAAATGATAAAAAATTAAATGAAAAAAGAAATTAAAAATTAAATTTCAAATTATAATGTAGAAGAGTAGATTAATTTAAACTTCTAAGAATGCGAACAAAATGTTACCGTACCCAATGGGAACCCAGGACTCAAAACATTGACATTGGAAATACTGAAATTTAGAAACTCTTTAGGTTAGAAGAACTGGTCCAAAGTAAAATAAAAATTGACAAGTAATATGTACCAGGAATGCAATTTAAAGTAAGTTAACCATAAGGTACCTCTAAGTACCATGTCATGACAGGCATGGAGTACATGGTTCCAAAATGTGACAGGAAAAATGGCCAGAAAATCTAGTTACATATGTATATGCTGATGTCTCTAGTGGCCATTGGGAACAATGGGAGAGAGGTGGGAGTAAAGGGCAGTTTTGCAGGAACAAGTAGGGATGAGGAGATATTGAAAATGAAAAAGAAAAACAATCAAAGAATTTAAACAATGACAAAGATTGAGCACCATTTGTGACCCAACCCATCCCATTGTTGGATTTTTGTTCAGAATCTCACCCAGAGATATTATTAAAAGAATCTTTCTTACAAAAGTGGGGTACAGGCTCATTAGGAAATGTTATTTCCATGACAAAATTTAAGAGGATATCTTAAAACTTCATCATACCAAACATCATACAATCAGTTTGATTGATTAGGATAACAGAATAGGTTGGAAGTTGACAGGTATTATTAAAAGTGGCTATACATCTAGTGATATATAGTAGTAAAGTATAATGCACATGGTTCATTATGAGCAATAGCATGAGATAGGAAAAAAAGTACCATAAAACAGCTTGCCTGACCCTAAGTGAAGGTCTATTACTTCTTACCAATCCATATTACAATATTTAAACACCTACTCACTTTCAATATCATAAGATTTGTTCGCAGCATACTCAGGCACCAACAGAGCTGAACCATCTAGTGTCTTCAAGACTACTTTGTTAATGGTGTTTACATGAAGGTCTCCATCAACAAAGGCATCATGTATATGCACTGAAACATTATCTTCTATTTCTTGAGGTTTTGATAAGCTGAAACGTTTCTCATCAAAATCTGTCAAGTTCTCTCCTGATATGAGGCCTTTTGTATACAGTGAGCCATCTACTTTCACAGATCCAGCATGAAGAACTTCAAACAGAATGTCTCCCATAAACTCCTGTGAATTGATAAGAACCCAATGTTTTGAATATAAATAATGTTTGATAAAAATATATCATAAGTGTACAAACACACAAAAGCTGTATTCATCCACACTGTCTAGAGAATGAGTTTTTCAAATATATGCATCACAAGTATGGAGTATAACACATGGTATTAAGTTCCAAGTTATTAAAATTAAATGGAAACATTTTATTGAGTTTTACCCACTTTTTTAGGTTCTAAATTTTTCAGAGATATTAACCAATTATATACTATAGAAGTACATGGAAAATAATATTTCGGTGGCTAATTTTTACACTTATTACATGAGTTACCTGACAAAACATATACGCATTTCAACATCACTTATACGTTCATGCATTCATTTTAAAAACATGCAGTATTTTATAATTGTCTGCTGGCACTTCATCTTAGTGAAATGAAGGAAATAAACTTTGTATTCCATATGAAAGTTATTATACAATCCAGGTTTCGTTGCGTTGCAACATCATTAGGTGATGATGATGAACCTGATGATGTCGCAATGCGACAAAACCTGGGTCGTATAATAAATGGAATACAAAGCTTCCTTCATTTCATGTTGAATAAATTCCACAAAGTGATGCCTGAAACTATTGAGTTTACTTCATCTTTTCTGAACAGAATTCAAATGAACATGTTAACTTTTCTAGCTTTTCTTTTGTGTTTTCTCCAAATTGTTGATCAAATCAATCACAAAGAGTTCAAAAATGACAAAGATTTTCTATTCCTTTAAAGTTTAATAATATAATGCTCCAGTAGAATTGGAATTTCCAACCTCAACTTACTTTTCAATAATTAATTAAAAGAATTAAATGTTATGTTGGTTACTTAAATATTGAAGACACTCATGCTGGCCACAAAGTTCTCTATGTTCAACTCTTTTGCCACCTAAAGAGCCTTTTCTGTATATTATTTTCATGATAACCATATTAAAACAAATACAATTATACATTTCCACAGATTTTATTGGCAAGCTATGCTTTACTGCATTATGGCATTTACACCTGATGATGCCGTAATATGGTGATATGCTCTATATCAGACACATTCAGATTGGCTGGATGCATAAGCTAAAGGGGCTCTGAACGAGCCAGTTAAAGTGGAAACTGATTGATTGAAGGTCAGTTAAGTAATGGTTTACCGTAGTTAGTAAGAATGGACCTCACTGATTTACAAATAAGTCTTATTACTAGATGAAGAAGTGATACATTCAAGTTCACAGGATGGCACATGCACAATGCCACCTGCAGTTCCCATGGGGATATCTCTAGACTCTCAGAGAATCTCACTGCCTAGGTACAGCAGACTGACTAAATGACCAAATCATCATCATTTAGCTCTACAGCAACCTGTGAATGCTTCTTAACTGTGTATACTCTTTCAATAGTAGGCTGATCTAATACTGCTGACCTCCAGTTTTGCACTTGTAGAATATGTGAATCTTTATTGATGTTGTCACCACATCTAGAGCTGGGTCTTACTCTAAATCCGATGTTATTTGGCATTCTGCTAAATATTTTATGCTGTGCTCAATGCTAGTCTATTCTCACTTTATGATCAGCTTTTCTGAAGCTGTTGAGCTACTGTCTTCACTTTCCAATTGTCCCAGTTTTCTCCATGTGTTTTATACAAGTGACTGGATCTTGGTCAGAAAAGCAAGCACCAAACTCCTCATCGTACTTTCTGAGTGGGTTCAGCTGTGCAACTTGGGGCACTCAGCATCCACATTATTACGTCCAGGGTATCTGTAGATATCTATCAGAGATCTGTAGCTGCTTCTCCAGCTCCATTCACCAAGTACTAACACAATTAATATAATTTCCCTATAGTTCAATTTATTACCTTTTTAAGAATTATATCAAATAAGTCTTTATTCCAATTTCAGGCCTTTCCAGCTAACATATTTTACATACCAATTCATGCAGTTTATGGTTTACAGGCACTGAGCACCTTTTTTATCAGTTCTGTCATTAGTTTATCTTCACCTGGAGCTTTTTTACTATGTAGTAGTAGTAGTATTTTTAGTGTGCTTCGATGGCTATGGTCATTGAATTCTGCATATTATCCAGGTTTTCACCGCGTGTGACAACGGTTTCGCCAGCATTCCCGCTGGCGTCTTCAGGTCAAATGTATTCTGCTGCTGCTGTCGCTGCCTTTATGTGGGCCGTCTTGTCTCATAGCTGCTCTCTGATTGGTCGTTTCCCGGATCACTCTTTTCCACGTACTGTGGAGTGGGTATCCATCTTCTCGGTTGAAATTTTCTGGTGTCTTTACTATCTCGATGGCCTCTCTTATCAGTCTTGAATAGTATCTCTTCTCCTTGGCTACCACCGGTGCATCTCCAAACTTGATTTCATGCCCTAGCTCGCTCCAAGCATGCTCAGAAACGGCAGATAGGTTGAACTGCTTCTTCTCCGTGGCCCTCTGATGCTCTTTCATCCAGATGTTCATGGATCTGCAGGTTTTGCCGATATAGGATTTCCCACAGGAGTATGGCACTCGGTATACCCCTTTGTGTACACCATATGGGAACTTGTCCTTGGGTCTTGTCAACTGGTCAGCTATCTTCGTAACTCATTGGTATTGTGTGCCGATGTCGTGCTTCCTGAGGACCCTGGCGATCTTTTCGGTGGTTCCTGCGATGAAGGGGATGTTGGCATGAGCTTTGGGGCTCAGTTCTTCCGGTTCTTTGATCTGTTTCACGCGTATCTCCTCCATTTCGGTCCTTTTTAGGACCAGTTCTCTCCTGTATCCGTTCCGTTGTAGAGAAAGCCCATCTAATGGCAGCTTGTTTGCAGCAAGTTTATAAAGCAAGCAGTGCTCCCTTTCTAAACAAAGTTTTACTATTTTTTTGTTGAAAGAGTTACTTAAGATTCTCGTCTTTAATGTTAATATAATAAAGGCCAAAAATTTAATGTCTTTCGTGAAATGTTTATGAACTTTTACAAGAAATTCTTTGAAGCATCTTCCTAGCGTACAACCATGACCAACCAATTCATTTTAAATCCCGCATTTCTAGACGAATCTATTTACTTCGTACACTGAACCAGCATGCGATATCTCTATGGTGAAACTTTGAACGACGGAGTATGAAAACTTTGCCTTCAAATGTTTTGAGAACTATATAATCGTCATCGTACTCAGTCGTATAATACAGGAGGGAAGGATAAAAGGAAGTCTGTCAAGTTAAGTCATTCTTCAACCAGTTACTTGAAGTCCAATTGTACCTTGGGCCATATTTAAAATTTCGCTGACTCAAAACCTTATGACATGGTATACGTTTTCACTCAGTGGGATTCAAGAGTGATGGAAGGAAGCTTCAGGAAGGAAGGACGCAACAGCTTCCACATGCCGGGAACCGTTTGTTCTGCGGGAAGCAAAATCTCACGGCGCTTCACATCGCTTCCAGAGAAAAGTGAGAAGCGATTCCCAAAGCATGTCGGGGATTGATTTCCAGGGGAGTCGCCATTTATGTTTTCTCTTATGGTCTATGTAAAGTAACAAGAAGAAGCCGTTTTCATAGACCTCAAGAAACCTTTCGACAAAGTAATACACAATTAGGTAGTTGATAATAAAATAGTGGCCATGCGGAGTTTACGATAAAAATAAACTTGAGTTCGTGATTTTCTTTCAGACCTTGAGTAGTCTGTTATTACTAATGGAAGAACTCCTAATCTTGAAAATTTCTGCAGGTGTTCCCCATTCGGCCCTCCTTTTATTCGTATTCATCAGGTTAAAGTTATATTAATAACTTTAGCCGTGATGTAACTATCAACATTAGGGTGTTCGCCGATGCCAGTGTTTTCAACTGAGAAGTAAATATAAGAGGCCGTAAGGTAATTTTCGCAACACCTTAATCATATCAACATATGATGTATAAATGAAATGGTGACCTTCAGCTAAGCCTAAATAAACGTCAACAATTAAGTTCTAGCGAAACCAATTCCACCCGTTTTACCCACGAAATTGGAGGAATATAAGTAAACATAACGGGAAAAGTGAAATACGTGTTAAATTAACGATGGCCATAACACGGAGAAATCATTTTTGTGATATACCTATGTGGAAGGACTCTGATACGGCTTGGTTTCATAGGGTGAATTATGAGGTAATATTTTGATGAAAAAAGTATGACTAGACAACGTTGGGAACAAATATAATAATAATAAAGTAATACATTATGTTGGTAGGAGGAACCACGGCGATACGTCAAGGGAATTAGACTGCGGAAAAGCGCAACAAGAGATTTCTTCTTCCTGAGCATTATTCGTGGCCATAATAGCAGGGATCATCGCTGACAGCACAGGCACACCACAAGCGCCAAAATGGCTGGTGTCCTAGCACATACGTACCAATGGGGCTTGCAAGGTATTAAGAGATTTTGATGAAATAATATTCTAAACCATTTCTAAATATTCTAAATCAAATAAATATCTAATATTATAATATCTATGAACATCACCTAATTAACTTTTGAAGAGTGCTGCAATGCAATCCGAATTACTGCACAGCATTTTACAATTTTCAGAAAGGGATTTCAAATAGATATATCATGTGTATATACACGCGGGCGCATTGGGAAACTAGTCCTCGAAGACAACCGCGTCACTTCGAGTAGCAGCATTCACTCAAAATCTTTTACAAAACGCAAATGAAGGCGAAAAATGAAAACAAAATCGGCAGGGGAGAGATGTCAAACGAAACAAATAAAACGCAACAGAGTATGAGTGGTGGAAAAAAAGATATGATCCAAATGAAGAGAGGGAGAAAGACGAGAAAGTATGCTTGTAGGCAAGGGTGGAAATGAGAGAGCGTTTCAGTGAGAGAAGCAACTTCATACGGGGCTCGCTTACCCTTACATTTAAACTTCTCATCCCTCATGGCGTCGATTCGGCGGCGCTGCATTCGCTTGGGCGCGTCGCACCGTGCTCCGGATGTCTCTATTGGATTGCGGTGCAGGTACTCCGACAGCCAGCGGAGGTTGCAGTCACAGATGAAAGGATTGCGCGCCAGGTGCCTGCGATGGAGGAAGAGAGAGAGAGAGCGAAAAAAATGAGACAACGCTTGAATCCACAAGCACGAACGTTCTCCTTCTCCTGTGGCCCGCGAACATCAAGGGAGCGTTAACGATGGATTTCATGCATATTTAACACAACCGCTGCAAAAGACACACGCCCGTCTTATTCCTAAAGCTCATTAGGGATCACTGTCGGCCGTGTCACGAACACTAAATGTTGACGTGATTACCGAGTACTCGGGAAGTTTTATGGGAATTTTTACGAACGAAAACATTTCCAACGAGTCTGTGCCACGGTCGGTTTCGTCTAATTATCAAAACACATTCCACAGTAAAAATTACACCACAGGCATTTTTTTTCCTTATTCCGAAGACTTCCTCGACGTTCAGTCGATTGGGAATGGAGGCGATGATTCACTTCGCCATGAGAACACCTTCTGGATAGGAGATGAAATTTATGTCTCTCTAGTCAACTGAGCGAGAATAAACTCCACAAAGGAATGTCGCCTTCATAGTTTGTTATCCACGTGTTCGTATAAGTGTCGGAATGACGTGACAACGGAATGCATGGAACTTGAAACGAAAAATCTTCTGATCAAAAAATACACCAAAGGAAAGTTTATCGAGAAGATTTAAACGACTTAAAGCGTTCGAAAAATGTTGTGAAAGGATCTATACAAAAAATTTCTTGCAAATGGTTGATTAGGATTACCATGGGCCGTTACCAAAGGATAGGTATTGTAATGAAGAAAAAAATATATTTCATCAAATATAATATTTTAAATACATGATTAAAATAGCATCAACACTGAACACAATAAACATTTATTGCAAATTATTTTCGTTCTATTGAAATCCGTGTTTCTTGGGTGTGTACTATCCATTCTGGATTACAGTTCACCGATCTGGTCTACGGCCTGTCCCACCACCCTCAACCACATCAGTCGTCCTCTCAATTTCTTCCTGGCAATTGCACGATCACTCCATCAGACACTGTTTCCGCAAAGAAATACTGTCACGCCTTGAACTACCACAAATCGCCCAGCGTTGTTTGATTTCCGACATACATTTCTTCCAGTGCCTCATGATTGGAACCTTCCGCTCGGATAACACCTCTTCTTCTTTCTTTTCCGAAATCCGTACAGCAACACACTCAATTCCAGTCTTCTACACTTCCCAAAATACCGCCGATCCATTCCCAAAGATCCCTATTCTACCGCATACCCGCCTACCTTAACATACTTATTGGTGATTTCCCTTCTCTTGAACTCTTCTCCCCACGTAACACCTTCATCGCCCTCCTAAAACGTCCCTTTAGAGTTTAATCCTTTATCAATTTATGCCTGTATTGTTGCTTAGTTTTATTTTTTAGTATGTATTTTGCTTTCTGATTTTTTATTCACTTAGTTATAAAACCCAATGTAAAATTTGCTGTTTTGGCGTGATATTAAAAAAATAAAATTTCCGTTTTACGTAAAGATGCACGGTTATCAGCGAGATTTTTTGCCGTTCAAATAGGTTCGTGTAAAATCAATTAGGCGAAAATTCTTTTACTCAGTAAAAATCAATCACATAGAAAAAATATCGCTTCACCCCAAAAACCTTTCCTTTACCGGCGATTATGCAGTAACCCGGAGAAAATTTATTTCCACAAATCCCACAGATAAAAGAAGCAAGACTGTTTTCATCAGAGGTAAGGACATCCTATTACGCGCACGCCTTTACTCAAGCCGTTTTCAGTGTGGGAGATAGCCCTTCGCTTCCAAGGAAAAGGACTCAAAAGAAGAAAATATGAGGAACTTTAAACCGGAAGAAATGAGGAGTTGAAGACGGGATGGATAAAAAAAACCTGCGAAGGAACTTTTGAGTCCTTCTCAGCCAACTGGCATTACAACCCTTTTCGAACGTCCTCATGCGTGGCCTGCCCTCTTTTGAAATCCTACTACCATCTCCTTATGCGGAAGAATTTTTGCCTTTGCTCCCTCCCCTTCGCCGAGTCTTTTCTGAGGTTATCCGACTCCTACCCGCCATCTATCCCTCACCAATCCATTCAACCACCTTCCCTCCTCCTCCGCCCCTTTCCTCCCCCCTGCGAGCGATCCTCACGAGGAGAACTCCGATTCTCTCTCAACCATTAACAGCGCCGCCGTCTCGTCAAGCCTTTCGACTTCCTCTCGTTCTTTTGTCGGGGATCGCTCCAGCGGATCCTGAAGAGAGACGCGCCGAGCGGGGCGAGAGCAGAGAGCAGGGAGAGTCGGTTGGGCGGACGACAGGCGACGATGAGGACGATGGCACTGACATCACGTTTTTATCACGAGTCTTAATTTACCTAAGATAATGACGGTAAAATTAAAAAAATAAACCAGTGGAACAAGCCAGATTTAATAATAAAAGGCACCGAGTGAGTAGAGAAGGGAGAATAGAATAACTGTGGGAGAGGAAAATACCTAGAGGCCCAGAGTCTGAAGAGGCGAAGAGAGAAAAAAGAGAGGATCAAGGATGAGTGACTGAGTTTCTTGGGATCTTTTTTGTATTTAAGAGAGATTCACAGTGGATTTAGATCCAAATCTGCGCAAGAAGATTCTCTTATCCTGTTTGGCATCTTCCTGTTATCCTCTATCTTGAAAGAAGGAAAAAGTTACGACAATCAAAAGGAGAGGAGAATGGGAGTACTGTATAATGGAGCAATGGCGTGGAAGGTACATATCACACCGCTTTTTGAGAAATTTCAAATTAAGACAACAGCTATAAAGTGACAGAATTAAAAATGTCAGAAAAAGGTTTTAAATCATAGAAAAATGTAGTAATTGGCTGACTGTAACGTGAGAAATATTATTGGAGAGATTTTATTCTTGGATTCGACAGATAAGGTGCTTTGATAATAGCGATTTCTTGATGTTATGGGTACACATGCCAGAGTAAAATAAAAAGTAAAGAAAATCAGTGAAATAAATTAGGATCGGAAGCAAAAGACGTCATTAGTAATCAATAGCTCTGCATAGCTATCGGGTTTTCACCGCGTTTGTTGGCGTTTTGGCGACAACAGTTTCGCCAGCATTCCAGCTGGCGTCTTCAGGTAGAAGGTAATTTAATGAATTAATGATGTTAAGAAACGCTTGAAGACATTCGGTTTAGGCTCGTTAAATAGCTCCTCTGGAGTAGTACCGTAGTAGTATAGCGGTAAAAAGCGTGATACATAAAAAAGGCTTGAGAGGGAGTCAGTCACACGCCTACTTCTACGATGAAATCCGGAAGGTTGATGAACAGAGAGAAGGTGTAAAGGAATTAACGCTGCTCTTTCCACATGATGGTTTATTTGGAACGACCATGGTTTCGTAGCTTTACTACATCATCAGGTGTAGTAAAGTTAACGTTATTTCCTTTACACCTT
>WURS02434600.1:0-15491 GCA_011762765.2 Rhinocypha anisoptera | reverse complement strand
TGACAAGAGAGAGGCTAATGAGCTAAGAGAGGAGTGATCACGATTAGACAAGTGCCTTCAGCACATCCGCTCTACTCTCAACCTCTCCCCACCTGATCAAAGTGATTGTCTCCTATTTACTCAAACCCTATTATCTCTACTCTAAAAAAGGCAACTAAGATCAGTATTTGCAAAATCTTTCCAGAGTCAATCAAATGAGTTTAAAAACAGTTTTAGCAATGCTCTCTAATGACACCACTAAGCGTATTTAGATGTCCATGCCAAGCAATGTCAAACATCAAATCGGCATGTGAGTTCATAGCCATGCGGAACTCGACCCAAATACCACCTGGACGCGTCATTGCATCATGCCAACAAACATAAAAAGCGAGTTCATGCTCGATTAGCACAAGCAACGTCACCTCCACCAGGCAAAGCACCTAACGAGAATTGAAAAATACCAAACTGTGCCATATGATTGGTTGCAATCGCATCCCAAGTTGAGCGAGGATCTGGGTAAAAGTGGCGCGTGCCACTTTGGCGCGTAGTCCGGTTCGGTGGCAATGCTTCTACCAATCTGGTAGATTGATCGAGCTGATTGCGATGCGTGTAAGTCTAAACATAAACAACTCGAAAGAGCATCACACTTTCCCTCGCTGTGCGACCTGTCAACACTCAAAGTGCTGACGTTGGCACAATTCAACCTGTCGATAGCACATCCTAGGCCAAAGTTTTATTTTTTGCTTAAATTCCCCATAATCCATCATTGGACATTTTAAAAAAATAATATAACCTTCATAAGTGGATACCTCAACCGACGAATCAAAGATTTGTCGTCACATTTCGAATAGCCCAATCAGCATCTATGAATGACCACTCAAACGCATCGATGCATGCACAAGACATCGATTGTGAATGGTTGCTATGTGATGAACGGGATATTGTTTCGAGGTATCACCGACTGTTTCGCGAAATGTGCCTGGCGCGAAAGATGAAAATCTAGCGGCACCGAAGCAGTAACAGGCACAGCAACAGTGTGATTGTGTTCAAAGTCAATACTGACAGAGTGGCGTGAGCGTGCACAGAAGCAGATGCGCGCAACCGGACGTTTATGTCAGTGAGTGTGTGCTCGACAAGTCGTGAAGGCGTCAAGGTGCTGACCACTAAGTACAAGTAGCAATCGAGCCCGAGAAGAGTCACGAGCGCAACCACTTTTCGGGTCGACAAAGTGCTTGTGTGCTAACTGTCCATGGATGTTGTGTGCCGTTTCTCTCTCACTCACTCTCTCTCTCTCTCTCTCTCTCATGGTCACCATCGCAACCCGTCCCAAGCAAACGACGTGTCACTTGGCACCAGATTCTGCTACTTGGAACTTTCCAAACTAAAGTAGTAGCTAGAAAACAAGATAGATAATAATGACAAACATTCGAGATGGAAAGTTCCCTTTGGAAAGAGTCACTGCAATAGAACAAGGAAGTAGAGAGAGAATGCTTTTGACGAGGCCATAATGGCAAAAATAGACCAACACGCCACATGTTGATTGGAGATTGATTGTGTTACCTAGCATGAGAATTTGACAAAGGTGTTATGCTAGCAATCTTTAATGAACACGTGTAGAATGTCCTTGAGCTTCAGCATTTTTTTTGTCCGTGTAGGCACATTTACGAACCGGAATAGAGGTGGCTTAAGTTCACAGTGTGCATAGTTGTTGCCAACCAAGATCGTGGGTGGAATACAACAAGAGAAACATGTTGAGATGAGGAAAGCTATATGGTTACTTACAGTTGGCGAAACTCACACGTGTGTTGGCATCGTTCGATTCTGGAGAGAAGCGAGCGAAGCGAGTGGTGGGCAGAGCGAGTGCGTTTGTGTCAGCTTGGATGCATTGTGTGGCAATAGTGGTGATGCGATGTGCTCATCACTATAATGGACACTCGGGCGTCATTGAGCAGCCTCAGAGTGAGTGCCAACAGGTACGGATAGTTAAGGTAGCATATAGCCATTCGGGTGCTGCACAACTAGAACACAGTACTGAACCTCATGACTCATGAGACAAAAAATAATTAAGTTTGACAAAAAAATACCGAGCCGATTGAGTAGATGTCGAAAAACGAGACGATACGGTCGCTCGGTGACGCCGACCGACCACGGCGATCGGTGCCTGTGCATGGATCGACTGACTGCGCCAGTGCCGAGCCGCGGCAACTGTTGCCCAGTGCCAGTGATGGGAGTCGATGCGTGCTAAGTGCCACTCCTGTCGTCCGGATGTGCCAACTGAGCCGGCCACCCAGACTCGGATACAATTCCCCACTGGTCGACTATGTTTAGCAGTTAGACACATATCAGACACTCTGTGCCAGAAACAGAAATATGAATATTGTCTGTGTGTGTGTGTGTGTGTGCGAGAGGGAGAGCACGCATGTATCTCGGTGTGATGTAAAAGTGTGCGCACAACATTTCTCGCGCTAAGTTTAGATTCTTTCCTTGCCAAAGTTTCAAGCTACTGTCCACAAGCCTTATCTAGAATCCGAGGTGGTTTACAGTTTCCGAAAACAAGCAGCCAGCTTTCTCTACAAGATTTTCTCGAAATCTCTGTTGTACTAGATCAAATATGCATAGTGAAGTACTAAGTCCACACTGGACATGACAGCCAGCCAGCAATCTAATCAGAAATCTTGCTGTTCAACACTAATGGGTAGTTCGGACTTGTGACTGGTTCTAGCTGTAGCCATGGTAGCATAGCGACACCTCTATTTTCAAGTTCACCCTGTAGATGAGCTTGTCAAGTGATAATGTCGACAAGGAACTGTAATGTCCCGGTGGAATGGTGCGACATGTGGCTCGAGTCATATCGCTCGAGTCCAAGAAGTTTGATGTGGCAAGACAACAGTCCCAGGCGAGAGTCGGTAGTGGCCAGACAAGCGCCCCGGTGACAGTCGACACGCCATCGCCACGACACAGCGGCCAATGACAAGTATTCCCGATGATGATTAGTGATGCTTGGCGAGTGATGTAGAGGCACACACAGTCTAAACACCCACGAGTCGATTGACTCGTGTACTCCGCTAGCTAGGCTCGAGAAAAATTCATCGCTAGCTAATTGGCGAACGACTCGGACTGGTTTGTCCTGCCCGAGGCAGCCGCAGCAGGTAAGTGAGTGAGAAACTCGAGTGAGGTAGTGAAAGTAATCAACTCGCTCTCATGGGTGAGCAGAGAAGTGAGCTCGTTAGTGTCACATCTGGGATCTAGTCAAGGTCGAGTGTTGGTCGAGGCGTGAAGGGCAGAGAATGAAGCTCCATTAGAATGATTGAGTTCGACCAAAACTGGCAAGGATGACGCCCACTGTCAATCAGTGCCACCCGTCCATGGACCAGGAAGTCTCCCATAGAAAAGTGCTCAGTGCCAACATGCATTCGAGATCATGGCGATCGATGGCAGTGATGTGGACTCAAGAATCCCAGTCAAGAATGTCACCAGTCTGACTCAAGTGATTGGCATGCGTTTGGCTAGTCTCCCACCGCTCATGTCACTAACACAAACACTAACAGCTCTGTCGATTCCCACATTTTCAGTTCCGGCTTCTGAGTGATTAGTGAAGAATTCCAAAACAAATTATAAAATAAAAAATAAAAAACGTGACGTAATCTGACGCTAGTTTCCCCTAATAGCAAGGTGTTAAGCCTGACAAATCGTGCGATTGTCGAAGCTTTCTCGTGGAAGAGTTGAGAGCTATCAGCTGACTAGCAAAAGCAATTCCGGCTGACATTGAGGATGTATGTGGTGGCATGGTTGATGATTGGGGAAGCTGAAAGATCGCCACCCACCGGGCCGGTGCAAGCCATGCCACAGACACACAGAGTGTCAGTTATCGGTCCGTTTCCAGCTCGCTCGTCATTCTCGTGCACGCGCCAAAGCAAACTTTCCGCTTACAGTTCTCTATCGGAGCTCCTTCCTTTCGCGTTCGAGCGAATTGGGAAAATCAATTGGGGAGGATGTTTTTGCAGAGCGAGGTGAGGAGGACGAGTGTTGATGTATCGCCGATGGATTGCACCCAGCTTCTGGTAGTGACGAAGAGGTGGTGCGTGCCGTGCTGCGCGCCAGCTTGTCCACCGTTTCGATCCACAAGCAGACTAGTGCACAAGCTACGAGAATGGATGCGGGGGCCGACAGAGCGAGTAGACAACAATGGGATGCACGCTGTTGCTGCAATCGTGCGCCAGCTCGAATCAGGGAGCTGAGTTGCTAAATTGAGACCACGCCACCACGTCGAGACTCAACAATCAAGAATTCTCCTGACACCGACAATTCCCCACACCGACGACGGCAAACGTTTAGCAGTTCTGACTGGCAGTCGGCAGTTTATGCTTAATTGGACACCGAGTTAATATAGCGCTGATGGCGGCAACACAGATGACAGATGAGCGAGTGGGTTAAGGCACCGAGAAGTGCAGTGATCGGGTCGAGGGGCACTTGCCGAGGGCGTCGAACTAACACCAACCACAACTCTCACATTGCCAGTGACAGTGGTGGCGAAAAAAGTATGAACCACATGCCAGCCATGCCATGTAAAACTATGTATTTACCTTTAAAAAGTTTAGTCACATTCCAACACCAACTTGATGCCGCAGATCCAATGACAGCGCTACTATGCAGCTTGGTTACAATTAGATTCTGATCACAAGAATGCACGGCTTTTCTGACACACACACACACGCTGGCACCCAGTTGTCTGTGTTGAGCACTGTGCAAGCCACATGGGGTGACGCGTCACTGAATCTTGTGGTGCTTTTGGCGCGAACCCACTGCACGGTTAGTAGACGACGGGGCACACATGGGGCATACACGTGAGACCACCCCACTACGTACGGCGCGCGCTATCTCAGCTGCTGTGCGGGTCCAAAGTGGCACCAACTCGCTCGACAAGAATGGAACAGCTCAACAGTTTTCCACATTCACACACAGGGTACCACACCACTCGGGCCAAGTCTGCCCTGAAGTCACAGACACACACATACACACTGGCAAAAATCAAGAAGTACCGGGTGTGGAAATGGTGGTAAATTTTAAAAAACTGTGGACCGGCAAAGACTTGCGGACACCACTACGGGTTTGCGGCACATCCAGTCGGCACGAGGGCTAGTGCACGAGTGGAGTGAGTTTGGCCGGGAGCACGCCACTCGCGCCAACCGTCACACCGCCACTCAACACCACTGGTAGTAGTGGCACAAGCCGTAGTAGCAGTAGTAGTAGTAGTAGTAGTTACAAGTGCATCAATTCAATCTGCACAACAATTCACGACAAGGTCTCGTACACATTGTTGCAATAATTGAATTGATGTAATCCCCCTCTGTGCTCGGAGCATGCGCATGAAATGACCACGCGATCGGACAACCCGACACTGCGGCAACCGGATCCGGGCACAATGACTCGGCCCGGCTCGGTGGATTTCCCCAAATCGATCCATCAGTGGCACATCGCTGCGAAGCATGGCTGAGTGGCCCAGGCCCCGATCCACGCGAGACCATTGTCTCTAGCGCGGAGCTATTAGCTTAGCGAACGAGAAGACAGAGAGATAAACAGACAAACTATTTCTCGCCTCTATCTTTTCTTCTACAGTTAGTAATGGGCACCCGAGGATGGCATGGCACGGGTGAACAACATTGGTCCATAGGGTGCACAGCTGTCCCCTACAAAGCTTAGCATAGCAGTGCCTCGGGTTATTTGAGCATCCGCAATTAAGCATTCACCGAGATTAGTGCGCATCTGGCAACCGTGGACTTTTTTCTTGCCAGTGTCCAATTGTGAAACGATTCAATACACTGGTTTTCTTGTGGTCAACGTCGAACCAAACAAGGATCTAAAAACTTGGTGGTTGGAAACTAGAAAACTAGAATTCCAAATAACGAGTGCCAAATGCCTTTTAATGGTTAATGTGTGCTATAGATATATTCAAATCTCATTGACTGGTTAATTACCTAATCAGTTCACTACATCCCTAAATTGCTTGATTCTGATTGATCTTGATCAGCTTATCAAAGTTGCACTCTACAACCCGTTTCACTAGGCTAACATTCTTGTGCTTCTAGTAATTTGCTTCATTTCCACTAACTCCAATTTTGTGACCATCGCTCTGTGGCATTGTCGACTTGCTTGGATTTAGTAACTAATTCAATCAACCGACGGTTACAATCGATACTTTTTTATTATTTTTTATCAAACATCCCAACCATTCGATAATTGTGCTTTTATATACTTTTTATCTCACAAGATTAATATTTTATTATGACTGTGTTGGATAAATTGAGTTTTCACAAAGAAGTGACGGCTAGTTTATGATCCAAGGTCAGTGCTGGTGTTTGTTCAGGGTTTATGGCCTATCACCGCAAGTAGGTCGCACTAGGATGCATAGTTATTCTACCCTTGCCACACCAAGAATGTCAATGAGAGGCAATGCTTGGCAACGAGCCGCATCATTTGCCTCCGTGTGTCTTGGGCCAACTTTTGGTGAAAAATGGCTACAATGGAACCACAATGATAACGATGGCGAATGTAATAGTAAAATATCACTGGTTGTATTGCCTGCTGTGTCAATGTTACTAGTAGTGTTGGTGGTTTTTATATAATTGCATTATCATGGCTGCCATATGACAGCTGAGCCCGAGGGCGAAACGCAATGGTAACAGTGGTAAAAAAGACAAAATGGTAAAGAGTCCTAATGTTCGGGCCAGTAGATGCAAGGCTGGGCCTTGAGTTGACTGTTGACTTTGCGCAGCTCGGTGCATAGCCATGGTTAAAAATGCCTGGCCGTGTGGACACGCGTCTGGTTGCTTCGCCTGGACGCATCTCGCTTCGTCATCACTGAGTGCTCTACTCAGTGCCCCACTGCATGCCACTCAGTGTCATGCTCTCCCACACCACCTCCCGCAACGAGCCTAACTGCCAGACAAGAGCAGGCTTATCGCTCATCTCTGCCGTGCTTGGTCTCTCCAGGTCCCCACTGGTCACGCATGGCTGGGGCCTAGTTCTCTCTCTCTCTTTCTCTCTCTCTCTCTCTCAGTCTAACGTGCACCAGTCACCTCGATCCAGCAACAGCACATGGCCGCGTCACATATCCGACTGTCGTTTTGATAGCTTTCTCATTTCCTGACCACGACGATGACTACGTCGACTACAAATTGGACAGTTCTGCACACATACGTAGGCCAATTGGACGAGAGAGAGAAACAGAGAGAGAGAGAGAGAGAGAGAGAGAGAGAGAGAGAGAGAGAGTATGTGTGTGTGTGTGTGTGTAAGAGGGAACGCGACTTAGCCTTGGGACCAAAGTCAAAGGTCACGCGCGCGCGTGCGCTGGTCGTGCAACTGCCATATCGCGCTAACTCAAAGTTGCCGTCGATCGAATCACTGGTCCCATGTGAAAATAAGTACCCAGACTTGGAGACAGTAGCAGAGTTCAAACGTTTACTTGCTAACCGTTGCGAAAGTCAACTTGTTGGTAATATCTTAAGTGCAAATATTAATTACTTTGATTTTTTATTGTATAAACTATCTCTTGTAATTTTAGTCCATTGGTTCAAAAGAAAAAAATTTCCAGTAACTTTCTATTCTCAACACGCGTAAGGCTTAAAATGGCTTGACTGTGAAAGATGACACTTAGCGGTGTCTCGCGAGGACTCAAATTTCTTCGGTTCCATTGGTTGGTCTGAATGTAGGGATCGATGGATGGGGAATGGGAGTGAAGGCACACCAGTGCCGTGTCATCTATCAATCGGTGAAGCACTGACTCGAGACGCCGATTGGAAGTAAATTAGTGGACTCGGCGCGCGAGCTAAGCAGAGGAGTGCACGCGTCGAACGTCTACATGGAAATGTCAATTGCATACTGATTCGGGTGAGTGTGCCGAGCCGATTGACACCACTGCTACTGGCGGCAGATAAGGTCGTGACAGTAGCGGTGCTTTTCTATTGTGCCTCGTCATCTGCCCGCTACTTTGCTACACAGAGTGAGCGTGCTTCAGACAGAGAGAGAGAGAGAGAGAGAGAGAGAGAGAGAGAGAGAGAAATCGAGAGTGGCCAGTTGCACCAGGGTCTCATCGAAGGCAAAGCCACTGAACCAGAAGATAACCTCTCTTGTGTGCGACACTTAGAATCGATTGGCGCAAGTGTCGCGTGAGATCAATGGGCACTGCTAATCACGGGCACTATCTCTGGTTATATCAGTCACAAGACGCCCACAGGTGACAATCGTACTTATGGAGAAAAAACATTGGCGCCAACGGCAATAACATTATGATACACATTGGTATGCAAGGGGAGGAGAGGGAGGGTTCATTTGTCCTAACAGGCACATCTAATCGGAAAGAACAAACACTGTACCAAACATGACTCGATTACAAGACAAGTAAACTTGCTTGAAAACACAAGCAGCCTCAAATCGTACATCACTGACGGCTGACAGTTTTAAGACATGAACCGAGCTTGAGCTGGTGAGTTATTGCCCTTGCTTTGGGGCACGCTAGTAATGCGTAAATTTAATTGTATTTTACGGTGGAAAACAACGAATAAATTTGTATTACACATTTATCAAGTTTTAAAAATCTTTGCCAGCTAGTTCAATTTATTAATCGTAATATTAATTTCAAAAAATCCATCACAAAAGTTGGTGGACTGAACATTGTATCTACTTGGTGAGTAAGTTGAGCGTTACTTGTGGTGTCGGCATTACACAACTGCGAGTGTGCACTTTGAGTAGCCGTGGTGGTTGATCGGAACTGTTGCCGCAACTCATCACCTTGGCGGAATCACGCAACTCTGGTGGCATCGATATTCCAGTCAGATCGATCGATGGCGCGTAGTGGCGACGAGGGCACAACAGGTTCCACTCCAGTGTCGTCGAGTGATCGATCATGCATGTGGCTTGTGTGAGTGAAAGGGCACCAGTGGCTGTGTGGTATTGCAATGCCATGTTCTCCCATCTAAGGGTCACTTCAGGCTTGGCGATCACTTTCTTGAAGGGAATCATGGACTCTCCAACTCTCCACTACCTCTCAATCGATCTAGCAATCAATCGAGACGAACTGGCATCGGTTGAAGCAGGCATCGTGTCAGTGGCACTAGCGCACACCAGTCTCGTCTTCCATTTGCCATTCGGCGATCACTCACTTGCAGTCTCTTTCCTCAATTTGCTCGAGTGAGACGTGAACCGAATATTACTGCTAACCAGCGCAATGTCTTGACTCTCATCGCATCGACCTCATCGTCACTATAGTTTTCCCTTTCGCCCACCACACTCTGCCAACCAACTCGGACCGATCAATCGTGGGAGACAACCACTGGTGCGTGCCATCCTCTCCCCTCTTCATGGCCCGATGTCCATCTCGTTTACTCAACAATTCTTGCCTTGTCCGGCATGACTTGACTAGATTCTCAAATTGTTCCTCTCTCTCTCTCTCTCTCTCTCTCTCTCTCTCTCTCTCTTTCCTTCTTCAAGGCAATGCAAGCTTTTCCGCACACTTTCTTGCAGCATAGTAGAAATTGAGTAATAATTGTGTCTCGGTACATTACCAACCAAATCTCCCACTAACAATATGTATTGCTGCATACACTGTTCAAATTTGTAGTTGCAATATACTTACCAAATCGATTGGTCAAAACATTTCGCGTTTTTGTCCTTACATCAAAGCGTTATCTCCGGCTTCACTTTCCTTCTTTTCCAAGAAACTAATTAATGTAATTGTCAAGAAAAATAGAAGCAACTCATTTAGAATATACTTAGAAGTGTAAAAAATAATAATTTACAAATGTGTGTATGTGTAAAATAAAAGTTTGCATACGTTTGAATGCATATCTCTGGTGAGTGTGGTTTGCGAGGTAAATGAGGGAGAGAAGGACTGTTTTCTGGTGTCCCCTCTGGATAGCTCAACCAACTTGAGTCGGTGTAATGGCCGGCAATGGTAATTTGGCTCGTTACCACTGTAACGCCCGGTGGCAGTCACCGTTTGCTGACAAAATAGACTTTCTTCTAATGGCAAAGAGAAACATAGAAAGTGAAAGAGAGAGAGAGAGAGAGAATGCAGTAAAGCAGAAAATGACGTGCTGCGCAGCCCACCACTGGGCTCCATCTGCATGCTGTCCAATGGCTCTCTTTCTCTCTCTCTCTCTCTTGGGGCACCAGTCTACACGCCTGGCCCTGGCACCAAAACCTCTGTTTTCTCTTTCTCTCTAATTGAATAAATAAATGAACTCGTGTCCGAACCGGTACGGTTCGATTGATGCTTCATTATGGACAGTATGATTTAAATTGAACAAATACACACGCATACACATCGTCAGTTAATTAGACCCAACTCAAACCAGATTTGATCCATTAATCCAGGCAAATGAACTTTCACAGCCACATCTCTGCGTAACCTCTGCTTATAAAATTGAAGGTGTAGGCATTTCGAATAACACCAAAAATGTAAATGTTTGAGTTTGAATTAATTGTATTCAAATAAATTAATTTTTGTTTAACTTTATATTTACCTTTAAAAAGAATATGAAAGATTCAAAGTCGATTTTAGGAACAAATGAGTCAGTAAAGTAAATTTTATAAATAACTCGGAGTACATTAATGTCATTTGGGAAGGGTATTGTAAACTCGGTGGGCAACAACTTGTGCACACAAGCACATATACACCATTTCAACTTTTCACTGCGTACATGCAAAGTAGTGAGTAAACAATAGTTACAATCTTGCTTGCTATGGTGCAACTTTTTTTACTTTTTTCACTTTAATACATTTAAATCATCTACTTTCAATTAAGGTAATGAAACTTTGAAAAGCTAATTAATTAGGTGTGGTATCGTATAGTGGAACTTAAAGTGAATGAGTGAGAGAGAGAAGTGCGTGCGTGTGTTTTTGTGTGTGTCTCGATCCAAATAGCGAATCGAGCGATTTGTATGAGTCATACTCGGTAGTTGGTGCAGCTCCCTCTAGCTTGCCTTCTGACCCTTGCCCAACGCAGCAACCATTGTGGCCAATTACACTTTACTCTTGCTCAAATTTAATTTTTCTTCTTTTATGTTGTTACTCGACCAGAACCTCGACCACTATTTTTAGACATTAATAATTCATTGAGTGGTCAGAGAGAGAAAGAGAGAGAGAGAGGGTATTCTAAGAAATCACCAGTGAGAAAGAGGAGAAGGAAGAATATCGAGTCATTGGGCAAACCGACTTTGGAGGATAGAGTAATCGAATTAGTGTTGTGTTCCAAGTTGTGGATTTTGGTTCCGTGCCGCGTGGTGGATCAGACTTGGGAATTTCCAATTTGGGCCCGCGCGTCTTGGTGTGCAATCGACTGGGGTTTCCCAGCGAAGTTGCTCTCTTGCCTGCTCGGGTGAAAAATAAATAGAAAAGAAGGCAAAGAAAAACTTTCAATGTCGTGCCCGTGGGTCCAAAATGGCACTCACGTTTGGAAAAACCCGACTAAATATATGCGCATTGCAGCAATCGGACTTGGAAACGGGAGAGGATGCAGGATTTTCTAGAACAACGAGAGTCGTTTAGACAATAAATCATCGAGTAATATCGAATAATACAATCACATTGACCGGAACAATAGATTTGATTTTCAAAGTGTTGCAGAATAATAAAATTCTAGCATGCTTAAATTTTTTTACTAAATTGGTCTAAAATGATATATCATACACTGCGGAATTGCAGATTTCCACTGACGACGAGTGACGTTTGTATGTAAATGAAGTGAAACATGGTTCGGTACGGTACCGGACAAGGCGTGTATAGAGAGTGCCTGGAACTGGTGACATTGTAGCCAGTCGTTAATTGGACCCGATATCGCGTCGCTCGATAGACGTTTGCTCTTTCTCTCTTTCTCCCTCTCACTTTTTCAGCTGAGAGAAGTGTCTTTCTCCCATTAGCGATAATGGGTTAACACGAGTGAATCGTCGGGCTGCAGCTGTTGCCACAGCCTTGCCGCATATACTGCAATGCGACACTGCGGTCACTTTGGCGGACAAGCAACCGACCGACCAAGCGAGAGTCAATCTTTTTTCACTGTCAACGAGCGCACGAGAAGAAGAGAGAGAAAGAGAGAGAGAGAGAGAGATAGCATTTTAGTAGTTCAGTAACAAGTCAGCCTAATGGTGGCATTGTCGAACTTGAGCTAGTTTAGGAAGGATGCAGCACGATGTGTATAGCACTAAGTCGGTCGGGTCGGTTTGTCGAGGTGTGATCGCGATCACCACACGATCCTGTCACTCACTTGCCTTTAGTGGATGGTGATTCATCCTGTCGCCAAGATAGATGAGATTAGCTTCAGTTGGTTGTCGCGGTATACACTTAGAAACAACGCCTCGTATCCATCATCGCTAGCCAGTGAGCCACCACCGAGGCGAGGATTAGTCAAGTAAGTGAGAGAGAGAGAGATGATTCGACACTAGGTGACACCCACTCTCACTTCACTCACAAACGAACCAATTGACTTTGATCGACTGCCTCTGCCCAACACACACACACACACACACTCGGTTGTTTGCCCCAAAAGCCCATTATCAAAAACTGGTATAAATTAAACATCACTTTGATGTTTAATTTATTTAATTAATTTTCAAAAACAACTTTTCTTAAAGATTAATCCAGTTTCTATTTTTATATAAAGATAGATATACAAACTATAAAGTTTGTCAAATGAATAATCCTAAATTAGTACATACACGACAACAACAGTGTTGAAAGCAGTTGGAAACTTGACACCGCTAACCTATTTTACCGGAAAGATTAGAGTACACAAGTTGAGCAGCGTAAAATTTGCAACGGAATATATGTATTCGCGAATGGAAAAGTTAATCCAATTGTCTAGTGTGTACAAGATACAAATCGTTTTATTTTTCTTGCATATATATTTTCCATTGTGGTAATTTTGTTAAGCTTTGAAACTTGGTTTAACTTTCTTAGCTCTATTTCTCCATTTGAATTCAAATAAGTAATAAAAAAACTTTAAAATGAAGTTATTTGGAAGGCACGCACACGCACACAGTTTGGTTCAGTGCCAAGTTGAGCCGCCACATAATTAACCCTCACGACAAAGCAATATCGAGATTCTCCTTTTTCTTCTTCTCTTCCGATGGTGCACAATGTTCGCGCCAATGACTCAATTAATTTTTAATCCTCGCCTCAATGTGAAATCGATGGAAAGGCGGTGCGCGCAGGGTAGTGCCAAGATGTGGTGCCCAATTAATCACCGAATCGAGTCTTTAACTTGCTTCGCCTTTGATTCCTCTTCGACTATATATGCAAATCGAATGGCAATTACGCCAAGAATTTAAAATCTTTTGCCTTACACTCAAATCGACTCATTTGGGCTTCTCACTCCATCTCTCTTCTTCTAGAAGCCCATCGTGTCAATGACTTGACAGAAAAGAGACTTTTTGGATGCGTTGGTGTGTGTGTGTGAGTGAGTGTTTGTGGCAAAAAGGACTTGACTGTGTCTATCAACACTGACACAAACTTAAGGTTGACACAAGTTTGATTCATTTGACGTCTTTCATTAGAATGAACAAAATGATAATAATTAGCAGCAAAACATTACAAGAAGAAATGAGCACAATTGTTGACAAGGGAAAATTATCAAATAAAACATACAATTGGTACTTGTTCTTGTCAAATATCTCAAATCTAACTGAGTTAAAAAATAAAAAAAAGAGAGAGGAGCTAAAATCAAAAGAATTAAATAAAAATTGACAAAAGTTATAAAAATAAAAAACTTTTAAAAACCAATTTTTTCTTAAAATCCGATTACGTTAAAAAATCTAAACCAAGCCATAAAAGGTTAATTTTAGAGTTTTAATAATTTACTTTGCAAGGTATGTCACAGATGTTGGTAAAAAAGCACAAGTTTGTCTCTCGTTCTATGCTCATGAGTTCCGTGGAAAATTGAAAAATGAGATTAATGAGATTAGAGAAAGAGAGAGAGAGAGAGAGAGAGAGACTATCGTAAGACCAAATATATTCAACGTTGATTTTGCTCCTCACAGAGTTCATTAACCCGTTTGGCACTGCGAATCGATCGAATTTTGCCACTGCTGATTTTGGTCAAGTCTAAAAGTTATTTAGTTATGTAATAGTTGTGATTTGATGTTTCCAAACCGATTTAATCTCGGTGCAGAGCAACGCGATTGGATTTCACACAGGGGTGTGAGTGGACCATTGAGGCTACAGAGAAAGAGAGAGAGAGAATAATGATGAGTGATAGAGAATGATAGAGAGGGAGGAAGAGAGAAAGGGAATGAAAAATAGAGAACGAATGGGGGAGATAGAGAGGAGTTTTTGGGTGACATTGACATTGGCGCCTCTGTCCGGTGGTCAGTGGCTCGACTCGATCTCGGTGCACGCATGGCTGAGTTGAACACGCCGATGACACTCGGTGAACAGTGTGCACTCACACTCACTCTCACCACTGTCCCACGGCGACAATCTAACCAGTAGTGCCCACTTTGCCACTTGCCAATTGTAGCAAGCTTGTTTGTCTTGTGCGCCTTTTGATTGCCCGACTTTGCCGCTCACACTCACTCACACACACACACTCACACACACCAACACCGGAGATAGAGAGAGAGAGAGAGAGAGAGAGAGAGAGAGCGCGAAAAGCCAATTTTGTCCAAATTGGAGGTGATTTGAAAGTTTGCTATTTGCTCTTCACATTCCATTAAGGTCGATTTAAAGTTCACAACCAGACAATCACTGTCGAAACTCTAGAAAATATATGTACTTAATAATCTAATACGAAAAAAAGTAAACTAATATCTATTTTAGGATTTTTAAAACAAAACTGATGCATCTGATTCAATCAAATTGGGTGACAACAACAGCAATAACAAAAAGAAGTTAAGGTGTGTAATGTTTGAGAGGGACATTTGAGTAATTATAATTATAATGTTGCGACATTCGAGGTACGTTAAGGCCCACACACGTTGATCGATTGTGCTTGGTGGAAGGTTGGCACGTTTGTGTGGCGTGGCACTCTACTGGTCGCTAATTGCAATGCCACCGTCGTGCAACCCTCCCATGGCTCGCATTGGTACACATCTAGACACCAGAATCGCATTTGGTTTTGATTCCCACCTCATCCCTACTTCCTCTTTCTCCCTTTCTTCAACTCTTCTGGGGGCTTTTCTGTCTATTGTCATTAATTTTTATTTTTAAAATTAAATTTTCTAAGTGCCAAGCTGAGCCAAGTGTATTTTCTTAGTGGCGCCCAGATAGACATAGACACATAGTGTGTGTGTGTGTGTGTGGAAGTGAGTTGAAGTGAGTGAGAAGGAGAGGCGAGATGTCACTGGGAATTAGAGTGATCAAGCTAGATGACAAATCGAGAACAACACACCTCGACGCTTGGTGCGTGCCAATTCCACCGAGAGAATAAGAAAAAAGAGATAGTAAAGAGAGAGAGAGAGAGAGAGAGAGAGAGAGAGAGAGAGAGAGAAAGAGAGAGAGAGCGCGTACCGGAGAGCTCGGCA
>WURS02434599.1:0-34072 GCA_011762765.2 Rhinocypha anisoptera | reverse complement strand
CGATAGTGTAAATACTACAAATGGTAGCGAGACTTAATGATTTTATTGGGTTTTGCTACCAAATCATGCTATTTACACTATCGCCATCTATGCATTATAATTGGCGGCTTCCGTACGATTTAGTGGCGAGACCTAATACAAAAGTTAGAAAACCTTAACACTTTTTAAAAAATTATAGTAATTCATATTTACTACTTTACCTCTTATTATAAGAATACTATTATAAATATACTATTTATTAATAATTAAAATATTTTTCAAGAATAACTGCAAAAAATTGTTTGTTGTTGTCAAGAATTTCTCTCTCTCTCTCTCTCTCCCTCTCTTTCTCAATTTCCATTTAGCATTCTCAAGTATTCCGTAAATATTTCTAACTTTTTTTCCAATAATTAGAACTTTCTTCTTAGACGGTAAAGAAGAAAGAAGTATTCGTTTTATTTTCTGTATCATTCTCCGCCTCTCTCTCCCTTTCTATAAAAGACAAATAGCCTCCAAGTGTCTCGATAGATCCACTAAGATAGAGGTAGAGTTGAAGAGTTCACCTGTTCGGTCACGTAGCACCTTGGTGGTGTGACGTAGATCGAAAGCTCTGCTGGCTTGCTTATATATTGAGTCAGTGACATCTTATTCTACCATCTGACCGCTCGGTGAAGGGTGAGTTACGCCATCACCATCTTTAGGCATTCAATCGGGGAGAAAAATAAAGAGAGAGAGAGAGAGGGAGGGAGGGAGGGAAGAAGAGGGAGAGAGAGGCGATATAGTGATTATTTCTCGTGAGCACATCCGCGTCATTGGAGAGGGGTAAAGATTGGTCAAGAGAGGAGAATCGGTGCAAGTGGGGGAAAGGGGGGTAGAGAGAAATATGGAGAGAAGGGTAACAAGAAAAAGGGGTAAACAGAGATAATAAAAAGAAACAAATTGATAGAAAGGACGCGAGAACTGAATACAGGTGAAGCTATATAAGATAATAAATGAAATGTATTAGTTTTAATATAAATAAATAAAAAAAAGAAAAGGTGAGAAAAGTTCAAAGAGGGCAATGAAAGACAAAAAGTTTGAGAGGTTACAGGTCAAGTTTAGAGTTCATCTATGATTCCCCACTCAAATTGGGATGGACTCGAAAGTGTGATGAAAGTGTTCACAGAGCGGAGTGGTTTGGCCATCGGTGGAGAGAGAGAAAGAGAGAGAGGAGTGAGGAGAGAGGGAGAGTGAGAGAGGGGGAAGCGAGAGACCTACCCCCTGTTTCTTCAAATGCAGACGACACGTGAGATAAGCTCAGATGGAAAGACATTGACGATCATGGTGCAAGAGTGAACCACCCTCTTGTGAACCAAACTTATAAAAAAGCTCTCCTGAGAAGGTTTGGAGTGCACTGATGATGGTGATCAATGCCTCTAATGCTAGTAGATACTAAATCTCCTACTTTCAATCACACACAAGAAAACCTTATTCTACCATATTACTAAGTGACTTCGAGCTTCAGGTAGGTAAAACAAGAACCTGTTTGGTTTGGTCTTACTTATTCTACAAGAATCGTAAATTATTATTTATATATCTTATCACGTTTAGCTTTTCCGTTTTTACTTCAAATAGTACTACTTATTGGATAAATGTTTAAGTTAAATAATATTTGGTTTTAAGTAGTTTGAGTGTTTATCTATTCTTATTTCTAAAGGTTGCTTGACATTTGCCCTCACAACGAATGCCTCTATGACGACTGCTAAACTATAGTGCATGAAAGTGTTGGAAATAGAACTTTTGTTTTCCAGTATTTCAAAAATAGTTTATTTAAAATCAATTTTTTGTGCATTTGATTAATTAAAAAACAAAAATTTAGTTTCAATTCTATATGTTATTTTTGAAATAAGGAGGAGGACTCTGCTGTTGAGACTAAACAACATTAAAGTTTTCGAGAAAAGTCTGCTTTAAAAAACTTTAATTTTTTCTGGTGGACTTTTATATACTCGCCAAGTAATAATTCGAATTTATTAGATGAAAGGTTAAAGCGGAACTATAGTTCTATTTTTCAAATCTAATTTCGAATTTGTGAAAATACATTTAAATGTCGTAGCGGCAAATATTGCGGGGGCAAATGTCATTCAGCCGTTCTATTCGATTAACTGTTTAAATTTGTCTAAAGTACGAATCCAAGGTTGTTGAATTCAAGTTCATTCAAGGTAATCTGATTCTGAATCCTCAGGGCTAAGGTCAAGGACATTTTGAATTCACTCGTGTCACTAAGAGTGAGAGTTCGGAACTATTCGATCTTTCTGGAAAGATCTGTGATTGTCCAATCTCTCTCTCTCTCTCTCTCTCTCTCATGGTAACAGTTGAAAAATCACTACATAAGTCCTGATATCTTGACTATTTCTACCACTGTTTTGACCTTTAAAGAAGGCAGAGATAAGGCAAGGTGAAAGGTCATTCAAGTAGGCGAGTAATGATAAAACAAGATGAAAGGTGGAATTTAGATTCACGCCTGTCCGTGGTGTGGCAGATGAGTCGAGTTGCACTCACCTCTGACTGTGCTAAGACTAAAGTTTAGCCCCTACCAGTTTTGTTGGGGTAGTGCAGATAAGACAGTTCGTTAGAGTGTGTCTCTCTGTGTCACATGGTCAACTTGAGTGGAGAAGACGGTACCAGTGGACTCGATATAAGTGGACGACTGGACGAAGGGTTGACATCACTCGTCCACTGGTCGTCCTCCGATCACCACCCATCTCTCATCACCGACTGTCGCTTTCTCTCATCCACTTATCGTTCACACTCGATTTTATATTTCATATATATCTTTTATATATTTTCCTTTTCTTATATATTTTCATTTTTATTTTGTTATTGGTGAGATTTTTCCCGGTATTCCTTTTGTGGTTTAACTAATTTGCATGTTTATTTGTCTATTTGCAGTCAGCATTATCCTCGAAGCGTTGAAGATGTCCCCCAACGGTCAAATGAGCACTGTGATTGATCTGTCCGACGAGAGGTTCGTGGACTCGACAACGAGTTTCTCGGTGCTCGAGTTCTACCGCCACAAGTCAATCTTTCTCACCGGTTGCACTGGTTTCGTCGGCAAAGTGCTCCTCGAGAAGTTGCTTCGATGCTGCTCCATCGCTAAGATTTACGTGTTGATGCGTGCCAAGCACAACCAAACTGCTGCACAGCGTCTAGAGGAAATGCTGAATAAGTCAAAGCTTTTCAACTTTAATCGGGATGAACTAGACTTTAGCAAGGTTGTTCCGATTGCGGGCGATATTACCGAGGCACGACTTGGCATCTCTAACCAGGATCGTCTCCTTCTGGCCAACAATGTCCAAGTTGTCTTCCACTCGGCCGCTTCGGTTCAATTCACTGGTGAGATGAAAAAGTTTGTACAGCAAAATGTGCGCGGCACTGAAGCTGTTATGGAATTAGCTCAAGAGATGAAGATGCTTCAGGTGAGCAGTTTTGCTTAGAATTACTTAATGCTTATGTCTTGTATGTCTTTATAGTCGGTGGTGTATGTGTCTACTGCTTACGCCAACTGCCATCTACCCGAAGTAGAAGAGAAGGTGTACCGCGTCAGTCCCGAGCCAGTTGAATCTCTGATTGACAAGGTTTTGCGCAGTCCTGACCTTATGGAACGACCTAACTGCTACACGTTGAGCAAGGCTATTGCTGAAGAATTGGTGGAGGAAAAGTTTTCCCACTTGCCCGTGGTGATCTGTCGGCCCTCGATTGTTACTCACGCCTACCAGGAACCAGTTGACGGCTGGTGTGACAGCATGAATGGTCTTGCTGGTGCACTCATTCTCGGTGGGCTTGGTATTGCACAAACTATGGACGGTAAGTGACAATTTAATTATAATAATTTATTTAATTTGTTTTGGTCTACAGTGAATTGCCAGTTCAAGTCGGATATCATTCCAGTAGATATGGTAGTTAACTCTCTGATTGTGGTTGGCGCGTACTCTGCCACTCGCCAGGAGGCAGTTCCTCGTGTGTTTCACTTAACTTCGGGTGTACAAAATCCAATCACCTGGGGCCAGATTCTGGACTATGCGCGCAAGGCAACCTTTGACAAGCCCTCTTGCAAGATTGTTCGTCCAATTGCAGATAATCCTGTGGTGGCCAAGTCCAAGTGGGGTAGAATGCGTTACCATCTGACTAAGATTTTCTCACACTATCTCTTTGCTATTATGCTCGACTTGCTTTTACTCGTCACTGGCCACGACCGATTCATGGTGAAGATCACCAAACGCATGCACCGTGCTTTCGACGTACTCGAACACTTCACTAGCCGAGAGTGGTGCTTCAACCATAAGAACTATCTGTCGGTGTTTCGAAGTTTGTCTAAAGAAGAACAACACTTGTTTCAATCGGATATCGCAGTAGTAGACTGGCCTCAATACTGCGAATCGATCAACCTCGGTTCACGCCGCTATCTCCTCAAAGAGGATGACTCAACCATTGAGCACGCACGTCGTCGCTACAAGATCATTAATATCATCTATGCCGTCTTTGACGTGCTTTTCTACATAGCCCTATTCGCCATGTTTGTATACTTTGTTCTTTTTTCCCTATTTATTTAGCACCCCTATATTAATTTAACCCACTAATTCATATTTGTAAATTATGTTTATAACAAATTTTTGTATAATATTTTTTATAATTTTATATTTATTCAAAGTGAATCACATTTATTTATTGCTAACGTATTTATGACTTATCAATATTTTGTCAATAAAAATAAATTTTTTTCGCCAAATTCATGTGTTAATTTTAAACCACACCCTTCCACAAAAGACATTACGAGTGGGAGTGGGTACACAAACTAGTGCCACTACTTTATGATTTTAATTATTTTGAAATATTATCCATTTAAGCGTTTGTAGAAATTTATATGTAATAGTTATTCAATACCTAGTATATACAATTTATAGTGCTAAATATAAAAATTGTTTAAATTGTAATAACTAATTTTGAAAAGTATGAAAAATGCTGTAGTAGTGGCACGGCTTAAAGTGAAGTTGGTTGTATCGGTACGCAAAGCTCACCCTCCCAGCCCAACACTGCCCAGATCTCACCATACTGTTTGCACTGATTGTGCTTCCCTCTCTCTCCCTCTCTCGCACAGCTTGCCGCTTTGACAACCAAATCATCTGGATCTATCCTTAGTTTTTGTTTTTAAATCTATTTCAACTTGTATATATTGCATGGTGTACATTTCAAGAAAGAATTTATCAAATTAGTGACAACATGCTTACTAACTTACCAGTTTGGGAAATTCTGACTGCATTTGGTGTGATTTAGCATTTGGCGCTGCATCGCAAACAGCACGCTGGTCGAGGCTTGTTGTTGAAGAAGAATCTGGTGAATAGTTTGGTATTGTGTTGCACTTACTCACCAACCACCAACAACCACCGCCCCGAGCAGTGTCAATCAGTGGTGAAGAGTTGCACCCGCTGTGTCTATGTCCGGCGGTGATCGTGATGTCGTGCTAGTATTATCTTCCCCCTCTCTTTCTCTCTCTCCCTTCACTCGTTGTTGAGTGTGTGTTTGTGTTTGTGTTCAAGTCAGTATTGAGTCATGTCGATGCACCATCCTCACCAGCAGCCCCCACAACACCACCAGATCCAACACCAGGCTCAGGGGCAGCCCGAGGGCCAGCAAGAGTTGGTGACACTCAATGATGCCATCAGCAATGTGGATGTCTTGGATGAGCTCGAGCTCACCGACTCACAACCTTGTATCACCGGTCAGTACCTTGATCGAGTTGTTCATTTTTGTTTTTAAAGTTTGATAGATTATTCTTGTACTTGACTTATTAATGATCAATTATATTGTCGGGAATTTTTGATCAATATAACTGTTAAATTGACTTATCAATATTTTATATTTAAAATAGTAACAGTTGTTATTAGGCTTTATACGTATTTAAAGGTATGATTAGTTCAAAAAATATTTACAATCTTTGTTAGATGATGGTCATCATTTGAAAAGAAGTTATAGTGAATTCATATTTCTTTTAAATAAAATGTGTAACATATATTTTTATTTATTAATGTTTTTGTAAATCAAGGCGATCACTGGTCTATCGTCTACCATGTCAACTTTGATACCAACTTCGAGGACCGTAGTGCATTCGTGTGCGGCGTGGCCAAGTACATCGAAGAAGCTACCGTTCAGTGTCACCTTAACGTTATGCTTGATGAAGGTATGCTGATTTCTGGTTTTTAATTTACAGTTTACTATATATTATATTTTAATATGTAATTTGAATAGGCGAAAAGCACGCTGTTATGCTCTACACGTGGCGTTGTTGCTCTCGGGCCATTCCACAACCCAAATCCAACGAGCAACCCAATCGACGGGACCTCTACGAGAAGATTGTCGAAGTATTAGGACCAGAAGTGAAAAAGTTGCTCTCGTTCATGTACTTTCAGAAAGCTGCCATTGAGAGGTTTTGTTTTGAGGTGAAACGGCTTTGTCCCAATCCGAACGCGCCGAGTGCTCCCGGTCAACCGGGTGGTGACTCTAAAGATGCCCAGAAGAAGTCACAAGGCACTACTTTTGTCTCCGAGTCTTACCTCCTCACACTGGGCAAGTTCATCAACATGTTTGCCATGTTGGATGAGTTAAAAAATATGAAATCTTCGGTGAAGAATGACTATGCCACTTACCGACGAGCGGCACAGTTTTTGAAGGTCCTCTCCGACTCTGAGTCACTGCAAGAGTCACAGTCACTGTCGATGTTTCTAGCGATGCAGAATAAGATTCGGGACAATCTGAAGGAGAGCCTTGAATCTATCACAGGCTATGAAGAGCTCTTTTGTGATCTGGTCAATTTATTAACGAACATGTACGATTGCAAGCAGTACGTGTTGCCATCGGAAAAGCACATGCTGGTCAAGGTGATTGGATTTACGCTCTACCTCATGGACGGTGCTCACTGCAACATCACCAAGCTCGACGCAAAGCGACGAATTTCGCTGGCTCGAATAGATCGCATTTTTAAGCACCTCGAGATGGTGCCTCTCTATGGTGACATGCAGATTGCACCATTTCAAACTTACATCAAACGGTGCGCACATTTTGATGCTACCAAGTGGCCTTTGTGTTCCAATCAAACTACGAACTCGATGCAAGCTGATATTCTCCAATATCTGCCATCTATTCGAGACGACTACGTAGCATTTATCTCGGAATTGTGTCGTTACTCAAACGAAGTGACTACTACTATTAAGGATACACCTAGGACCGATAATGAGAATCGAGATCTGCTCAAGCTGGCTTTGCGCGGCATTCAACTTTTGGCCGATTGGACCGCACATGTCACCGAACTCTACTCATGGAAGCTAATGCACCCGACCGATTCGCACCAGAACAATCTCTGTCCGAAGGATGCCGAGGAGTATGAGCGAGCCACACGCTACAACTACAGCAGTGCAGAGAAGTACGCCTTGATCGAACTAGTAGCCATGGTGAAAGGCTTGCAGGTATTGATGAATCGCATGGAGTCGGTGTTTGTCGACGCCATCAGACGTGCCATCTACGCCGACTTGCAAGACTTTGTCCATATCACCCTGAAAGAACCTCTGCGCAAGGCGGTGAAGAACAAGAAAGATGTGGTGCGCACGATGATTGCCTCGGTGCGAAACACCTGTGCCGATTACATGCGAGTAGTGGAGCAGCAGATGGCTCGGCCTGGCGATCGTCGCGCTGCCGAAGTAGAAATCGAAGTGCCTCGACGCAACGTGGGTCCCTCCACCACTCAACTCTACATGATACGAACACAACTCGAGTCGCTCATCAGTGACAAAGCTCTGTCAGGTCGAAGAACGCTGCGCAAAGACATCGACGGACAATACCTCATTGCCATTGACAGCTTTCACAAGCAGTCTTTCTTCTGGTCTTATCTGCTTAACTTTAGCCGTAAGTTTTACTCTACGGAATAATTTCCAAGTTAACTAATGAAACATTTAAATGCAGAAACGCTACGCGAATGCTGTGATCTATCTCAATTATGGTACAGAGAGTTTTATCTTGAAATGACTATGGGCAAACGAATACAGGTGTGTTGTGCAAGTAGATTCTTGATCTAACATATATCTTGACTTTAGTTTCCAATTGAAATGTCACTTCCTTGGATTTTGATTGATCAAATTTTGGTTGACAAGGATGCATCAATGATGGAGTAAGTGGTTTATAACTTAGTTGGTGATATAGAGTGATACTTATTACAATTTTGTAAATCTTTAGATGTATTCTCTATCCCCTGGACTTGTATAATGATTCTGCACACTACGCATTGACCAAGTTTAAAAAACAGTTTCTCTACGATGAGGTAGAGGCGGAAGTGAACCTCTGTTTCGACCAGTTTGTTTACAAACTCTCCGAGCAAATTTTCTCCTACTACAAGCAACTCGCGGCGAGCATCACACTAGACAAGCGGTATCGCTCCGAAATGACCACCTTAGGGGTGAACTTTCAGTGGCCACCACCGAACCGTTATGAGACCTTGCTTAAGCAAAGGCATCTCCAACTGTTGGGTCGAACTATCGATCTGGAGAGATTGATCGCACAGCGGCTCAATTCGTACATGATGAAAAGTCTTGATATTGCCATCTCGAGGTTTGAAGCCACTGATCTCACTGGTATCATCGATCTAGATTTGTTGATTCAAGTGAACAAGTTAACGCATAAACTACTGACTAAGTATATCAAACTAGGTAAGTTTGATCTTGTATTCTAGCTAGATGGTCTAACCGAATCGATTTAAGACTCGTTCGATGCACTTCTCAACGAGGCCAATCACAGCGTATCGGCACCATACGGTCGCATTACTCTTCATATTTTCTCCGAGATGGTTTACGATTTCCTCCCACGTTACTGTTTTAATTCATCTACGCAGCGCTTTGTGAAGATGCCTGAAGAAGCTCCCAACTTTGGAGACAAAGTTCTCCGCGAGCGCATACCTCCCATGGGTAGCAATCTACCATACTACGCTTATGGGTCTAAAGCTCTCAACTATGCCTTCAGCTCAATCCAAAAGTTGTATGGTGGTTTCGTGGGTGCACCTCACTTCAGAGTGCTTTGTCACGTGCTCGGCTACAATGGAATTGCTCTAATCATTGAAGAGCTACTCAAGACGATCCATTCGAAGATTCAGCTTTCTATCGCCGGTTATGTGAGCACCATCAAGCAATCGATGGATGCTAAAGGGGGCAAAGTGCTCAACCCTAACTGCAGCTCTATTCAGACCTTCACTGCACTCAAAGCTCGCTTGATTCGTATTATTCAAAACTCGGATGTCAAAACGAGAATGTTCCAGGATTTTCGTGAAATTGGCAACTCTCTTCTCTTCTGCCTCTACATTGAACAGGCTTTGGTAATTGAGATTATTTTTCTCTAGTTATATAAATATTAATTTAAATATGCTTGTTAGTCTAAAGAAGAAGTGTGCGATCTTCTCCAAGCTGCCCCTTTCCAGAAGGTATTTCCTCAGTTTCACGTAAAAGAGAATGAAAAACCTGAAATAAAACTGAAACGACTTGAAGCTCGCTTCTCTGCTCTCCACGTGGTCTCCAACATCGAGAAGTATGGCACGCCTAAGGTTTGTTTGTTTTATTATCATGATTTTCAAATCTCTAATATTGATTGTTTTTATGTTGTTGATTTGATTACAGCAAGCACTGATAGCACGCGATGCCGATTTGCTCACCAAGGAGCGTTTGTGTTGCGGTCTGTCCATCTTTGAGACAGTGCTCAATCGTATTCGTGAATTTTTGGAGAAAGACAACCGAGCACTGTGGTGTGGCGAAGAGAAACCAAAGAACAACATAATGCACGTGGACGAGTGTGTCGAGTTCTACCGAGTGTGGTCGGCATTGCAGTTTGTCTACTGCATCCCTGTCGGCGAGGGTGAGTTCACCGTGGAGCAACTTTTCGGCGAAGGACTCAACTGGGCCGGATGTACCTTCATCACCTTGCTCTCGCAAACACGTCGTTTTGAGACACTCGACTTTAGCTATCATCTGCTCAAGGTTCAACGCTTTGATGGATCCAATGATGTGGCTGATGGAATTGTAAGTCGCTTTTGTTAGGGTTACAATTATTTGGTCAGTATTTAATAGTAACTAGTCAGTATGTTTTTTGTCAAATTTTCAGTTTATAAAGTGAATGATCAGTAAATTATGCATATGGACAGTAAAGAGGCGATCAGTAAAATTGAATATAATTTGATCATTATTTAAGATAAATGATCATAATTTTAAGTAAATTATTTTTTGTTTACTAACCAAAATAACTTTTTTTACTGATCAACATATTAGCAAATTACTGACAATTTACAATTAAAACTGACATTTTACAGAAAATACTGACTAGAGTTGAATTTTCTAACTGACCAAAAATACTGACATTTAATTTACTGGCATTATTATTCTGACCAAAACATTTATTCCCAATTTGTTATTGTTGTATAAATTTAAGTTTGACCATTGTTTAATTTCTCACCTTAGCCAATCAAGAAGATGGTGGATCGCATCCGTCGTTTTCAGGTGCTAAACTCGCAGATTTTCTCGATGCTCAACAAGTACCTCTCTGCCGCCTCTATCGATGGCAACATGGTCGAGCAGATCAAGTGCTTCAATCCTCCCGCTTACCCGAAAGGTATTTGCAACTTGCACTAAGTCTCAGCAAACTTAACAATGTTTAACGATGTTTCTTTGATCAGTAAAAATGGTTGGCAACCAACCGCCTCCGCAAGCCCCGATCTATATGAGAGCCGACATTCTACTTCAGCAAAAGAGACAACAACAAGAATAATCAGTGTTCAACAATGAGCCATCTCTCAAGCATTTAGCACATCTCCAATATCAAGCATTTATAACTTGTTTCCATACTTTTTTTAATGTAAATAGTTAATACAATCAAATTTTGATAAATATATATATTTATTATTATTACGCATTTTATATTATGCACTTTTTTACATGTCAAAGACGAAACGTAAGCAACAAAAAATTAAAGTCAAAAATAATAACAATAAATAAAAATAAATACTAAAACTGAAAAAAATAAACATTAAGTAAAATCAAACAAAAATAAAAATAAACAAAATATAAGCAGAGTAAGTTGAGAATCGTAATTTAAGTTGTAAAGAGACGTTGGAAGATGGGCTGGAAGAATTAGTCCTGGTGCTCGAGTTCGTCCTCGATTGAAGGGAGATAGCTGTGGTTGTACTGCTGCAATCCGTTGGAAAGCTTGCTAGTGGGGAAAAAGCTTTGCGAGCAAATTGGAAGTTTACGTACAAACAAAGACGAACTAGTGGTGGAGAAAGTGGAATTCTGACTGGCCACTGACATGGTGTCATCAGCTTGTTCTTCAAAGTAACCCGATTCATCGCAATAATCAAGCTCATCTAAGTTGTTGTTGTTTAAAGTGGCAGTGGTAATGGATTCAATTTGATCATTACTGTTTGAAGTAATGCAAATAGGTTCAGTAATTGAGCTCATGTAAGTCAATAGTGATGATGATAGACACTTTGGGCAGTAGTAGAGTTTAAGCAAAAGCCAAGCGTTGAGAAGTAGACTGAGATAGATGATCATAAATCGCGCTTGGATGAAGATTGAAGCAAACAAGGGCCATTGGTAGATAAGCAGTAAGATTGAGACAAAACCTAAGACGACAACTTTGCGATTGGAAACACGACACCAGCGGAGAAAAAATGTGACCACTTTCAATCCAAAACCAATCATCAATTTAATAATACTGACAACTTTAAAATAAAAAACTTACCCTTCTTAAATGTGAAAATGAAAAGTAGATAGAGCGTGACTAGAATGGCCACACCGAGAATCAGATCTGCATTAGAAATAATCCAATCAAGAAATCGGTTAAACCAAAATCGCTTTGACACTGTGAGTCGAGCTCCACGAAGAATTTCGCTCAAGAAAAAACGCGTTGCCACCATGTGATCCATTTCCTCGCCACGACAAGCCTCGAACAATTCTTCGATTGGTCCAAATTCACTTTCAAACTTGATGTAAGTACGAGTTCGATTAGCTCGCAAGTTCAACCCATTCAATGTTTGAATCAATCGAGCAACCATCAACTCCAAACTGGAATCAAGCAATAACCCAGGGTCGTTTTGAACGGTCAGATTATCGCTAGTGGACCGACCCTTCTCGCCCACAAACCAGGTTGAGTAGAATAGATTGAGAATCACAGGATAAAAGTAATACTTGAACATAATTGTCGAATAAATGAAATATTCGTGTCATTATCGGGCAAATACTTAAGTAGGTTTAAGTACACATTTTGGATCGAATCTCATTCTTTGGTTTTTTGATCAGGAAACAAATTGGCGCAAAGTGCGCATTTGTTTGTTTACAAGCATGACCCACACATTGAAACCGTTCAGAGATGACGTCACTCGGCGACGCCCATCTGAGTGTAAATAGACATCTTGGGTGACACAACAAAATCGCGCAGAAGCTTTGGCATGCGGCACATGTCTCACCGATTGTTGCACCAGATTATCCTTTGTGTCATCCTCGCAATTGCATAAGATTCCACCTCGACACGCTCGTCGATTACGATAGTTGAGCTAAACTTTCAGCTTGATTTGAATTGGAAATCCCGAAGAGATACTGACTTGGTTGTAAGAGAACAAAATTAGTGTTGTGAAAAAGACTTAAAACCCAAAATTTATCAAATCATGACTACCACTGGCGAGCTTGATCTTCTTCTACCTCATTTATCCGAGATTCGTGTACCCACTCAACATGACAAGATCTTTAAGGATGAGTGCATGTTTTCCTTTGATACTCCGGTTGGTCGATGCTCGGGCTTTGTTTTCATTGTTCTAATTGCGTCTTTGTTTTTTGTAGGATTCTCCTGAAGGTATCTTTGTCTCAATGCAAACTTTTTTAGGCTTAGGCCGTAAGTTTGTTCCGTTCTACTACGAGGCTACGAAAAATGCGGTTTATCTTAATATACGTCGCATCGCTCAACCCAAGAAAATGAAAGAAACCACTGAAGATGAAGATCCGAAGACAAAGATCACCAAGCTTGCTATCAATGTGGAGGGTGGTTTTCAGACCAACGAGTCTCAGATAGACTACATTGATGAGAATCGGATCGTGATTATGCCGGACTTTCAGGAGATTTCTCTGAGTTCTAAGGAGTTGCCCGAAAAGGTCATTATGGCAGTCACTGGCATTCTCTCCTACGATTCCGCCTCCAAGCAAGAGGAGATTCTTGCCACGCAAAACATGTGGGACGGAGAGGAACGCAAGGTTTCCAAGTGAGTCCATTTAAACTTTTGTTTAACTTTAATTGATTAAATATTGTTTTATCATTTTATTTTAGGCATGCAGAGAATTTAGAACAGCTTCCAAATGGAGTGAAAGTGCCTCCTTTGGGCTGGAAGTGTCAAAAGTGTGACATTCGAGAAGGTTTATGGCTAAATCTTACGGATGGCGCCATTATGTGTGGGCGTCGTTATTTCGACGGCACTGGTGGCAACAACCACGCATCCGAGCACTACGATGCCACCAAATATCCACTGGTGGTCAAACTCGGCACTATCACGCCTAATGGAGCTGGTCAGTGGATTTATCCTATCCATCAGTATAGTTTGTTGATTGTGCTATTTGATTGCTTTAGATGTATACTCGTACGACGAGGATTCAATGGTGCTTGATCCCAATCTTCCAACTCACCTGGCTCACTTTGGTATTAGCATTTCTAACTGTCAGAAGACGGAGAAGTCGATGGCCGAGATGGAGATCGATCTCAATAAACGCTACGATGAGTGGTCCATCATTCAAGAAGATGGATGCGAACTCAAATCAGTCTTTGGTCCTGGTTTCACCGGCATCGCTAACCTAGGCAACTCATGTTATCTCAACTCGATTGTTCAAATGCTCTTTAGCATAGACCGGTTCATAGAGACCTACTATCGACCTTCCAAGATGGTACAGTTTAGGAGCTCTAACATACTCGACCCAGCAGGAGATCTAATGACTCAACTCATCAAGCTCGCTTGTGGTCTCCAATCGGGTGAATACTCGTGCACCGGACAGAACATCAACGAACAAGTTGGCATCAAGCCGCAAATGTTTAAGAACCTAATTGGTCGAAACCATGCCGAGTTCAAGTCTAAGCGGCAGCAAGATGCTCAAGAGTTCTTCCTCTACCTCATTGATATGATTGAGAGATTGCACCACTCGACAGGTGATCCAAATGGCTCGCCTACCGACTGTTTTAAATTTGATGTGGAACAACGAATTGAGTGCGGTACTTCTCACCAGGTGCAGTACCAAACCCGATGCGAATTTCTCCTTTCCCTATCGATCAGTGAAGTACCTATACAGAACCAACAAGAGTACAACCTGTTTTTGGAAATTAAAGAAGCTGTCGAGAGAGAGGGTGGCAAGGTGTAAGTTTTTTACCTTATTCTTTTTATGATTTTTATATTCAATACAATTTTTGTACAGTGACTCTCAACAAATTGTTCGTCCTGTTATTAAGTTGACTGACTGTATTGAGCACTACACCTCTCCTGTCCGTGTCGACGATTTTTATAGCACTGCGATCAACAGCAAGACCTTTGCTAACTTGTAAGTTAATAATTTACCTTGGAAAGTTATTTTTTTAAATATACAAATTATAGAACAAGCCGTATGAAGACATTTCCTGACTACCTCGTAATCCATATGAAGAAGTTTACTCTTGACCCGAACTGGGTGCCCGTCAAGTTGGACGTAAATCTCGAAGTGCCTGATGAGTTGGACATTGAGCACTTGCGTAGCAAAGGAAAGCAGCCCGATGAAGTGGAACTGCCCGACAATAGCTCGAAACCAGATGCGTCGCAAAGCTCTGCTTTGGGATCTACCGAAACATCAGGCAGTTTTGCTTACGATATGAACATGTTACGGCAGCTGGTGGAAATGGGTTTTCCTGAGAACGGTTGCAAGCGGGCCTTGTTCCACACTAAAAATTCGGGCATTGAAGCTGCCAGTTCGTGGCTATTTGAAAACGTGGATGACACGCAACTGATGAACTCACCTTTTGAAGCACCCACTGAGGAGGCCACCTCGGGTGATGGAGTTGACCCGAAGATGCTTGTTGAGTTAGCCAATATGGGCTTTGGTGACAAACAAGCTCGCATTGCACTCTACTTCAATGTAAGTCTTTAGTAGTGTAAAATTCATAAAATCGTTTATTATTGTAAATATTTGCCTAACTTTTTTTCTCTTTTCGGTAAATATTTGTTATTGTAGCGCAACCAAACGGAGGCAGCTATCGATTGGCTCTTCTCGAACAACGATCAAATAGAGCATTTTGAGCAGGAGATGAACAAGCAATTGGCGGACAAGAACAAGGCTAGAGCTGCCAGTCACACTCCGGCTTCACCTCGTGACGGACCCGGCAAGTACGAACTGGTGGCATTTGTCTCCCATATGGGCAGCTCAACCTTCTGCGGGCACTACGTGGTGCACATCAAGAAGTCGTTGCCCGACGGTGCGGGTCACCAGTGGGTCATCTTCAACGACAACAAGGTGGCCATCTCAGAACGTCCGCCCAAGCAGTTTGGCTACATGTATCTCTACCGACGCATCACCCCTAGCCACTAAAAGTTCAGCTATATCTCTAAATCAAAAGCACCATTTTAGGTTCACTATTGAATACGATATCACAGTCACTGAAACTATTACTAATATATATTTTAATTTGTAATCTATATTCTATTTTTTCTTACTTTTGAAATATTTTATATGTACAAAAGTATGTATGCTATTGTGTTACTATATAAAGTCATGTCTATCAATGTGTTCTATAAAAATTCTATCTAAAGGCCCTTTTATACATTAAAATCATTTATTTGTTAGCCATGTTGGTTTAGGTACGATTTATTTCACACTATGATGACTACAACTTTGTTCGATTTAAAATTATTATTCATATATATTTTTAAAAGTCTGTTCGCTGTTGTCAATACAGTTCTAAGTTTGGCAAAACCAAACAAGCACAAGGGCAGGATTATCTGCTGTTACATTTAATACTGCGTATGTCACAAGTGTGAGAGTTGAATCGCGCCAGTAGAAGGGTTTTCTGTATTCAAAATTTTAAGAAAATCCTATAGGTTTGCGCGCGGCATTTTTTGTATTTAAAACTAGTTTTTTATATACGACTATGTTTGGTAAAAGATGATTGAGTAAAATTGTTAAACAATGTCAAATGGACTTGACCTAAAGTACAGGTGAGCAGTGTTCACCTGTGTCCCTCGTCACGTGGTTTGTGGAGAGACGGTGTGGTCGCGTTGCGAATTGTCACTGGCTGCGCGCTGGCCGTGTCTCCTCCTCCTTTCTGTTTTGGCAAGGCGGCGAGAGGGAGAGAGAGAGAGAGAGAACGAGCGGCGAGGAATCTGTGGCTGATTGGCCTCTCCCGAAGGCATCTCACCGCGTTGCTTGACCATCACCATCCTCTCTGGTCAGTGGACTCATCCTGCGATGCTCTCACGGCCCTAACTTAGTCGTGTGGCCTCACCACCATCGAGCCAAGATTTCAGCTGGTGACACATACAGACAGAGAGACAGACAAACGTCAACGTCAGCAATGCACGCACGGTGACTTGTCAACACCAACACTCACCGTGTGTTCTGCTTACCTGTTGCACCTCTTCATCAACTCGGCTCGCACACACACTTGTGATGTGATTGAGGATCATGTTTGGTCATCATCCCTACTGGCCCATTTCAATCTTCATCATCATGCCCATTCGCATCATTTCATCTGTTTGCATCTCAATTTGATGAGTGTGATGATTATCACTACCATTCCAGCGGCGCACGTTTATTTACCTCCTTCAGTTCGACACATTTGATTTTATCACATATCTAAGTGTTTTTTGTTTTTATTAAATTTTGCCTTTTTTGGGTGCTATTATTTTTTTTATCAACATTCACAATTGAAGTCATCACTATGCATTCCAACGATAACGAGATTAGAATCAAAGCTGCCTACAATGGGTGCGTTTAGTATTTAGATCAAACAAAAACCCAAAACTAACATTTAATCTTTTTGCCGGAATTTTCAGCGAAATCATTATAATTTACATCCAGCCGCATATCTCGCTTGAAAAGTTACTACAAGAGATGCGAGAGATATGTAAATTCACTACTGATCAAAATTTTACCATGAAATGGATCGATGAAGAAGGTTAGTTATATTGTTTGTGATTCTAATTTTTCCGGTATATACTATGTTATTTTTCAAACACAAAGAGATCGTTAGTTTGTGAGTTGAGGCGAGAAATCTGTGTCAACACCTTTGCAATGAAACATTTGTGCATTGTCATTCTCCATCACACGCCAGACAAGAGTTGAACATCCTAAAAGTGGCTAATTTTAGCACATGTTGAGTTATGTTTTCTATATAATATATAATAATGTAAACAAAGTAGTGCCAAGAGTTGAGTTTAGACTTTATGTACGCTGATGATAAAAGATGACAAATTGAGAAATATAAAATGATTGCATGGAAAACGAGGTTGAGTCAGATGAAGGATGTCAGTTGCACACTTGACGATCATAGTGGTGATGATGATAGATGCCTTGGGAAGCACAATCAACCATATTTATGGTTATCCTTTATCTGTTTTTTATTATTATATATTTATATATTTCATTCGATCTCGCTCTTCGCTGGTGTAATCTAATCATCGTATGGATGATGCGTAAGGTAGAGTTTGAATGTAGATTCGCAGAAGCTCGCATGCATGCATTGCGTATGAATTAGGCTAGTAGATGAGCGAGCGTTAGCGCAGGATGCCACTTCGTCCAATTCGCAAGTCTCGCTCGTTGCGTTTCCTGAATCGTTTGGCGATTCCAAGTTGTCGTTCAGGGACAGGCACATTGAGCAGTGATGAGGAGAGCGACGAGGATAGCCATTCTTGGGAGTCTGTCTGGTGGTCACCTCCAGCACCAACTCGGTTGAGCCACCGTCACCAGCCGGCAACGCCTACCTTCAAATGTTACTGTCTGTCTGTTGGTTGCACGATAACGAGTTTCCGTTTTCCCTCTATTGACATTTGAATTTTTCTGTTGTCGCTTCATTTCTTCTCTGCGTGATCTAATTGGGTAAATTGTGTGTTTTTTGCTTTTGTTGCAGGCGATCCGTGTGTGATATCGTCACAGGCTGAGCTGGAGGAAGCTATTCGGCAGTATGAGATAAACAAGGACTCTGAAATCAAGATCCATGGTATTGTTGTAGTGGCTACTCTACTTTGCTTCTAAATAATAGTAAAATCCTCTTGACAGTATTTCCTAATGTGCCTTCAATGCCGGGTCTGCCTTGCGTCGGAGAAGACAGTAAGTTCGTTGAATTACATGTGCTTGAAAGTGATCCCTAACTGGTGTGTGTTATCATCTGCCATGTACGATTTGGGATGAGCACAAGCTTTTGTCGTCGCCGTCTTTTGTTTGCGGTCGATGACAACTATGTGGCTTGAGTTGTGCTTTAATAATTTGTTTTTTGATCTACTATTCTTATTTACTTTTGTGCTCTACTTTCCAGAGTCGATCTACCGGAGAGGTGCAAGACGATGGCGCAAGCTATATCACGTGAATGGACACATTTTTCAAGCAAAACGTTTCAATCGCAAGGCTTTCTGCTCCGTATGCAATGACCGCATTTGGGGCCTCGGCAGGCAGGGTTTCAAGTGCATCAACTGCAAGTTGATGGTTCACAAGAAGTGCCACAAGCTGTTCCGTGATACTTGCACGGGTGAGAGACTCGAAACGTCGATTCACTCTTCGGAGAGCAGTCCTTCCTCGGTGGACGTTCATCACCACCCGCGATCCGTGATGAATGGTTCTAGCGACGTGACTGTTCTCTCCAGAGACGATATCAAGTTCCATCCTCGCCAAACGCCCGGCAGCAGACGACGACAAGTATTATCACAATACGAACCCGGTCCCGGTACCCAAGCTGTAGTACCTGCCGCAGCTGGGGCCGGCACTGGCCAAGATGTCGATGCACTACACCACGGCGAATCAGGCAGCGCACATCAATACTCGCTGGACGACTTTGAGCTACTCCGTGTCATCGGTCGCGGCTCTTATGCCAAGGTGCTTATGGTGGAGTTGAAACGCACAAGGCGCATCTATGCTATGAAAGTGATCAAGAAAGAACTAGTAACAGATGATGAAGATATCGACTGGGTTCAAACTGAAAAACACGTTTTTGAAACTGCTTCCAACTATCCCTTTTTGGTTGGCTTGCATTCGTGTTTCCAAACTAGGAGCAGGTATATTTTTTCATCTTATCACCTGTTTGTTTGTTGTAACCAATGATGGCGATTTGCAGATTATTCTTTGTTATCGAGTTTGTCCGCGGTGGTGATCTTATGTTTCACATGCAAACTCAACGACGGTTACCAGAAGAGCATGCTCGCTTCTATGCCGCAGAAATTTGTCTTGCACTCCACTTCTTACACGAAAGAGGTTTGTTTTATTGAAATTCTACATTTATACAAGGTTATTCAATCAATTTGTAATGGCCATTAGGAATTATATATCGTGATTTGAAGTTGGATAATGTGCTGCTAGACCATGAGGGTCACATCAAACTGACAGATTACGGCATGTGCAAAGAAGGCATCCGGAAGGGTGACACCACTGGCACTTTTTGTGGAACACCTAATTACATAGCGCCTGAGATACTTCGCGGTGAAGAATATGGTTTGTTATTTGTGTTGTTGATTAAACCTTGTTCTAACACTTTGATTCTCATAGGTTTTGAGCCGGACTGGTGGGCGTTGGGCGTGCTTCTCTATGAGATGTTGGCCGGTCGGTCGCCGTTTGACATCGTGGGAGCAACGGATAATCCGGACCAAAACACAGAAGACTATCTCTTCCAGGTGATCCTCGAAAAGACAATCCGTATTCCGCGATCCATATCGACCAAAGCTCAGTCAGCGCTCAAGGGTTTCCTCAACAAGAACCCACAAGATCGACTCGGTTGCCATCCGGAGACTGGTATTTTTGACATTCAGACACATCCTTTCTTTAAGTCGATTGACTGGGAACTGGTAAGAATTTTTTTATAATTTCTTATTTATAATTATTCAATACCAAATGGTTTGATTTGTTAGCTCGAGGCTAAGCAAGTGCAACCGCCATATAAGCCAAAACTAGAGACCGACCGTGACCTCAAGCATTTTGACCGACAATTTACCGACGAACCCGTTCAGCTTACACCCGACGATCTGTAAGTTTTGTTGGTTTGATAACATTTTAGGCTTTAATTAACATTCTTGTTTTTAGTCGAGTGATTGAGAAAATTGACCAGACCGAATTCGAAGGCTTCGAGTATGTAAATCCGTTGCTGATGTCAATGGAAGACACTGTGTGACAACATTCTTGACCATATCTTCTATTTTTTACTTTTTTAATATAACTTGCGCAAATTATTAAGATTTTTTAATTTTTTATTATGAATTGAATTTTATAAATATAAATATTTTATTTATATATTTTTATTTATTTATACAATTTTCTACAATGTTAACTTATTTTGTTTGTTTTCTATCTTGATTATAGCAATGTGAAAGGCAATTTTTCCCAACTTTTAAAATACCATTGCTTGAATCTTGTTGATTTCTTGATGCAGTGTCACTAATTTTTATTTCTTTTTTCTTCGATCTTTAAAAGCACTATTTATGCTATTTTTTTCTTAACAAAATCTGACTTGTTTGATCACCGAATCGAATCGCTCAAACATTATTTGTTTTAGTCGTTCTTTTTATTTATTAATATATTTTATTTTTTTACAAATTAAATTCAACTTCAATTGGACTTAAAAATGGTGCAGAAATACACCGCTTTGGCACTGCGTTGTTACACATTTTGTGCCAAAGTGGAGACACGTGGATTACGTGATAGTGATCTGACCTTTCTCTTTTGCTCTCTCTCTCTCTCTCTCTCTCGCACACACACTCTTAAGACTCGATGGCTCCACTTGAGAGAAACTCAAGTGATGATACAAATCTCGAAGAGTTTAAATTTCCTTTTGTGTGTACATATTCTGCAGCGGAGAGAGAGAGAGAATGAGAGAAGGGGGCAAAGGCATCATTAGCGCAAGTTATCATTGGTGGCAGATCAACGCACACGAGAATTGCGTTTACTTCTGAGTAAGCGAATGAGAGAGAGAGAGAGAGAGAGAGAGAGAGAGTAGGCAAAGAGAGAATAAAAGATAAAGCAAACGAGAGAGAACCAGAGAGAGAGAGAGAGCGCGTTGACAAGGAGAATGACTCACATGTCTTGTTTTGTGTGAGCTATTTCCAGTGCACTTCTCCAGTGCTCTCTCTCTCTCTCTCTCTCTCTCTCTCTCCTTCTCATGAAGAAGGGTTTCGAAGATGAATGGTGGAATTTTCTGGCTGGAAACACTTGAGGCTACCATCTCAACAACATCTCCCCTTGGTTTCATCAATCCATTGTGTGTATGTCACTGTCTTTGCATATCATGCCTGACACTTTGATCCAACGACACTCTTGTGTAACACACATCAACAGCATGGAATTAACCTTTTGGCGAACAAAAAGTGGCTTGAGTGAATTTTTTTGGGTATCCTTGCAAAAAGCAATGCAACTTTCCATGCAAATATATTGGACATCAAGTTTCAATGTATTTCAATGAGAAATTATCGTGATTTCGGTTAATTAACCCTACACTTTTGATTAGAATATTATTTAGTAAAATGTCCTTATTACAGTAAGAGTGACTATGAGTTGGTTTTCATGAATTTAATTTTTTCCAGCTTTCCATATCTAATCTGACATAGCAAGCCAAAAAACTTGAGCTTCTTTTGGTGAACAAGGGTTTTCGCAAGTTTGATATTCATTGCGATAAAATTGGATTGCCTAAAGTAATTCTTTGATTTAATCTAATTTTTATTAATGTTTATACCAATATCTAAAAAAATGTTTTCAATACTATAAGATCATTAAAAGTGTTACACAAATTCTCATTTGAGTTTAAAAAATGAAAAAAAACTTAAAGGACCACGGGCGGGTTAATTCTCCCACACACGCTGCCAACTCTTTTAAACCGAGTAAAAAAATTTACGATTAAGTAAAGAATTCCGCTTGTATAATCTGATTTACTCTGTGAATTTTTCTTCTTTAACATTCAAATCGTGTTGGATTCGGTCTTGAATTACTCAAAGTACACTTCCTGGAGAGTTTTAGCACCGCAATGTGACGAGAAGAGTGTTAAGCTGCGGCTCGCGTCATCAGGATTATCTTTATTCTTTTGACTTTCTCTCATTATTATTCTTCTTCTTCATCTTATCTCTCTCTCTCTCTCTCTCTCGCTCATCAGAAATGTAGGAATTGAATGTGACAAGTGGAAAGTGGCATCGAGTGCCTCGTGTCGCGTAGTGATCGGTGAGAATCACGCGGTGTCGAGTCGAATCAGTGAGCCAGATCGCACAACCCACCGACTCTTCATCTCGGCGTCACCAATTAACCAGACCAAATCGAGCCAACTAACGAGCTTCTCAACCCATTCAACGCAACCTTTCCAGCCATGCATAACCAATATGACTAATCGCGGCCCGAACTCAATCACACATGAATATTCCATACATATCTCAAGTTTAGAATGATGATGATGATGATTAGAGAATGATAAGCAAAGATTAGACTGTCTCTCAACTAGATGGCGCTTAAAAGACGGAAATTCTCAAATGAAAATTGTTGCTCGAACCTTATTAGATTTTACAAACAAAAGATTCGAATTTACTCAAAGTGTGACGATCACTATTGTTTGTCACTTGGAAAGTGCGTTTATTTGTCTAATCAAAATTTTTTGTACATTTCTTTATTGGTTTGGGTATTAAAAATTATTTATATCTATTCAATTTCAAAGAGGATTATTTATATTTATATACAATTGAGTTTAGTCATTCAATTGCCCTCTTGGCTGTTTGTCAACGGTGCTGACGGCGGTGGTTTAATTGCTATTGTCAATTGTCAAATTGAACGACCACTGGTTGGTTTGGGATACTTCGCGCTGGACATTGAGAGTGTCGCGTGGAGTGAGTGTTGAGCGCCCAGTGAGCGAGGTTGACGCAGCGGTGGCCAGCGTCTGACGCATCTCATCAAAGTGCTGACCACCGTGTTTGTAAGGACTTTCCACTAACCAATGACCTTTTTGCAATGCCTACTGGTGCGTCAAGCTCGGTGTGCCGGTGGTCGTCCTCGTGGTGCTCTCTTCACATACTATACTATACTCATGGTAGTAGTGTTGGAGAATCACGCGAGATATGAATTTGATGAAAAAAATTAAAATTGTTCCGCCAATGACTGTCCGGCGCGTGCGGTCGTGCCGCTTGGCTGAGAGCGAGAGCGCGTTCTTATAACCGTAAAATTTCTCTCACTCAACTGGTACCTACTCGAATCCCACATGTAATTGCAATGGAATGAGTATCAGAAGATATTGAGAAAAAAATAGAGAAATAATGAAAGAAGTGTCGTGCTATTGGTGAGACACTGACGGCGCAATAGATGATGGAAGAGGCTATGCTGCGCAATCATGTCAACCACACGTGGCTTGTTTACCATGAACTTTGAACCCCTTTGCCTGAGGAGAGCTCGTGACCTCTTGTCACTCTGCGCAAACAAGTGCCATTGCTACCAACCGGAGTTTAAGCAAACAGGAAAAAAACAGAGATGCTAGTCCGAGACTGAGAAAAGGAAAAATAAGATAAAGAAGAAGAAGAAGCAAAAGAAATTCAAATCATGCATGACCCTTAGTGAGCAAAACAGAAATGCATGCACCCGAAATTTGCTGCAGGGCGATGGGAAGAGTGGGGAGGAGTATTACTCCACAAATCAACACGTTCCACATGCATACTGTCAGTCAGGTTGATCACTGGCCTAACCAAGTGATCTTGAAATGAATTGCATTTGCATTTTGATTATTGCTTGATAGCAGGATATATCTTTCTATAATAACAATTCTGCCCAGTGATATACGGTGTCTACTCTACAATTGTCACTCCCACTTGCGGAATCAGCTTACTCAGTTTAGCTTCATGTGTATCCTATAGGATACAGAGCTTATATTCTTTTGAGCAATATTTACGAACTAGATTATTAAAGCTCTCTGGTTGGAAACCTCTGGTTCGGCAATTTGCTCCATTGCCAAAAGTGAGCAACTGTGCTCACTACCCTTAAGCTGTGTTATCGTTAGTGCGACAATTTTGTCGTGCCGTGTTGGTTTAATGTAAACAGCACCAGGTTTGTGCCATAAATTTTTGCTTAGCTTGACACAAGCTTCAATTTCGATGTTTTCGGCTTTGGCCGAAGTCTGAGCGAGACGCGATGGCGACTTGCCACCATAACTCATCGCTACACAGGGACACACGCTCGACATCGAGTGGAAGGCTTGCTACCGCATGGCGCCTGGTGGAGAGTCGAAAATAGTAGTACAGCTGAGTGGAGATGAGATGAGATGACACCCGGCCGGTGGCGCGGACAACTCGCATTGTTGTGCTTGTGATTTGGTGACGCCCGGTGCATGCGGTGGTGCCATTGTGGCATTGTTCGAGCCGGCCGGCACTACTGATCGTAGGGGTGTCATCTCCACGTGTCCCTTCTCTGACGGTCGTTCTGACACATCGACCTCTTTCACTTTCGGCACCTAGTCGCACGCGCCATCACCACCGATGCCACTCTCTGACTCGCCAGTAGATCGATGAGAAACGCAAATAAGGCTCAAGAGCCACCGATCGTCGTCTGGCGAAGCAGGCAGACACAATTGAATTAGCCTCGTCGCTCGTGCCGCCAGGAGTGCGCTTCAGCCAACTTGAAAGAGTTAACGCGATAGGAGAGAGAGAGAGAGAGAGAGAGAGAGAGAGAAAGGATGGGTGATTGATTGAGACAGCGAAGACGAGTTGTTTGTTGAGACGTAATCCAATTGACGAGCATCGCTCGGCAGACACACGAGGCAAACTACACGAGGTCAGCTTAAACATCAGTGACGCTGTGCCGCCTTCGGGTCTATTGTTCCCGCATCCTACTCCATGGACTCTCAAATCGTTTTTTTGTGTAAAAATCTTAACAACTAGTACTGAACTCCTATAAAGAATAGCATCATGGCAAGAGAGAATTAGTATTTGTAATGTTGGGAATATTGCTGAACTTAATTCGATAATTGGTTTAACTAAATCAATTTGATTAAAAGTTTCATAGTTGTTGCTTTGATTTATAAGTGAGGGCATGGTTTAAGTATCGATTGATTAGGAGTAAGGTTGAATGCCTCCCGTGTCGAGTCCGGCGATTGCATCAATTCCTCCATTGCTGGTACTCGTCATTCTCTACTTTCTGTTGCTTTTACTCATGTCCACCGCTCTCTGTGCCTGTGGATCCAGTGAATCTTCGTCGAGTACAAATCAACAGCCCAAATATCGACAAAGTGAAATGACTGATCCACGAGAGGTAGAAGAAGATGCGTCAAAGGTTCTTTCATCGGATGATCCAGTGTCTGACTACGATTCAGACGAGTCAGCAGTTTCTCCAGAAGTTCCAGGAACAAGCTCAACTAAAGTGGCTCCAAGAAAACCAACTGTCCCGACGACAACCAGCATTACTGTCAACAAAACCGATCGCAATCGTGAACGCGAAAAAGAGCGAGAACGAGAACGCGAAAGAGATCGAGAACGTGAACGTGAACGAGATAGAGAACGGGAACGTGAGCGAGAGCGAGATCGTCAAAAACGCGAGAAAGAGGTATTGCAAGAGGGTTTGCGTTATTACCAGACAGTGGCCAAGGACGGACGCGTCAAGTCGATTTCGATGTACGACCGGCGCAATCCAGGCCAGACCACGGTCAAAGCATCTCAAACGGTGGCCAGAAAGAAGAAGGGTAAGAAGGAAAAGAGCAAGTCGAATAAATCAAGGACGCGGCGAGTCCACCAAGAAAAGGAGAAGCAACTGCTTGAGGATGGGTTGCGTTACTATCAAATGGTGATCAAGGATAAGCGTGGCATCAAGTCAGTGTCGCAATACTTTGAGCCACCGGCTAAAAAAGCAGCGGTCACTAGCAGTGGATCACGGCGTACATTACCACAGTCCAAGGGCAAGAGTACAGCAAGAACCGTGTCACCTACTCGAACCATGGAGAAAAAAGATAGTGGTCGAAAGGGTAATAAGAAAGAGGATGAACTACTGCAGGAGGGTGTGCGCTACTACTTAGAGGTGGCCAAGAACAAGAAGGGCGTGCGTTCCGTGTCCGAGTACTACCAACCATCGGGAGGAACTACGACGCGACAAAATGAGAACAACACCCGAAAGCACTCGCACAATCATAGACGCAATCGGTGAGCATCATCACTCCATCACTTCATCTCTACTCTCAACTGGCAATCCATCGAACTAGCAATCTACATTTTATCACGGAGTTTCTATAGAATTTGTTTGTAGGAAGCTAGCTTTTAATAAACACTCTCAGAATATGCTTGTGTTCCTGTCTAGTTGCTTCAGAGTTACGTAACTCACTCAGCCACCACAAAGTCGCAATGGTGCTTTCCCATATGGAAAGTTTTGAATATTCTCATATTTCAATCGAAAAGAACTAAGATTAACTACCATTGATAAAATTACAAAAATAACTACTAAACACTTATGACATTTGTGTGTCTGTATTTGTCTTTGCATAGTTATCGATGTGCGTTTAACATATTACAACATCGCGCGACTAGCCTCACATCTCTCACCACCTTCTGTTGACACATCATCGTTCATATTTTGTTAAATTTGTTCTGTGCTTGCAAGAGAATTTAAGGTCAAAGTTAAAATAGAATATCATACGATGTTGAATTTTGAGAGAAAAAACAAGAAACAAGATAGAAGGGGGGTCTGGGGGATAACCCAATGGCACTGGGGTGGCATTGTGCTCGAGTCAGCACAAATGTGCGTCCGAGCTCGTGAGGCCCTTGCGATAAGCCAACAAGCCATCGATTGGTCGGTGTTGCATGGCTTGTCAGAGACAGCTCTCTCAGTTGCCTCTTTTATCACTTGTTTACCCTTAGTGACTTGATCTAGTTCACATGTTGGAACCATTCAAGGGTAAACTGCTCAGCTGATTTGAGCTAAACAACTGTCAAGTGTCTCCCAACTTTTAGCTCTCACTTAGAATGCCAAAAGCACAAAATCAAAAGTAATATATGCAAAATTGTTAAAAATACGCAGTTTGTATCATGTGATAGACATTTATAAATTGCATTTTAAAAATTAGATTAGATTTTACAGGAAAGTTTTGTGTTAAAGTCTAACTTATAGACGCCAAGACAAAGACTGGCAGAAAAGATTCTTCCATCTTCAATGTGAGGTAATGCTAAATGGACTCTAAATGGTTCTTTGACGACTCGTGATGATTAATGATTGATTGATCGTATAGACATAGAAAACCGTGCTGTGTGGAGAGTGCAAATTGCTCTCCCGTCGCCACTCGATATCAATTGTCTGCGTCGACTTGAAAAGTGCAAATTGCTCAAACTATTAGACTAGTTGCATCTAGTTGAGTTTATAACAAACCCATCAGGCAATGTTTGAGGTGACAACCGTTGTTTCCAAGTGGTGCCATTCGATCAACCAAGAGGCAAAGTTTGCCAATTTGCATTTCTTTTCGCATTATATGCGATGCAGTGTGTGCGATGCGCTAAACACTCAAGTGTGAGGATAATTTGATGCCTTTGCCATTGTACACACTGCCTTACCTACAAATGCATTTAGTAGAAGACCCTAGACAGTGTGTCAGTTTGGAGACTGCATATGCCAGATCATCACTCACTCGTGCTGGATGCCATTAGGGCTCGCGTTGTGTGCGTCATCGTCTACCTGTACCTCACTTCAACCTAACTCTTACTTCTATAAACGATTAAGCATCTTTAGGAGTTTTTTTGTTGTTTTGCTGTTTTGTCTTGCTACAATTTCCAGGAGTTTTTCTCAACTGTCAGGTACCTGTGTGTCTCACTGAATCACGACTCTCAGCAGATCAAGTTTCCAATATCTCTATTTTGGGCAAATGTCACTCTAGGACACTATAAATACTCACACATATACACCTAATCTAAGACTTTTGCTTTGCGAAGCACCCTGAAAGACTTTGCGAGACATACCTCTCCCCTTTTTTCTCTCCCACTCACTCATTCACTCACTCACTGGCTCATGTCTCGATGACATGTCTGTGCTTGCCATCGATCATCGTCTCGTTACGATATGATTCGAGAATGGGGCGCGCTCACCCTCGCCATCACTGCTTCTTGGCTACTGCCACGCCAACTTGCGAAATCATGACCACACTATCGCCACTATCACCGTCTGGAATTTCAATTTGTCACTTTGTGCAAATTATGCTTAGTCACCTCGGATAGAGGGGGGGAAAGCAAAGGGAGGGTTGGTCTCAACTTGAAATCACTCTGAACCTTTCCCTTTTTTCCTTCTACACTGCTCGTTCATCTTTTGAGAGGCCCTTTTTTAATTAAGTTAACAAAAAATCCGTGAGATTAGACAGAAAAATGCACACACACACACACACACGCACACAATTTAGATATGCTGGGCACTCTGATAATCGCAACGAATTCAAGTAATAAATGTTAGATTTTTATTTTAAATTTATCGATTCGATGTAATGTTCATGAAATTCATGACGATGCTGATGCTGATGATGGTGATAATAATGGCGAGCAATCAAACAGGTTCACTGCGGTGCACTTCTTTTTTCATGGTTGTGAAATTAATTGATTTCCCGTATCTTATTGTTTCTTTCTACTTCTTCACCAAAGTCTCCTTTCTCTCTCTCTCTCTCTCTCTCTCTCTCTCTCTCTCTCTCTTTCTCTCATAATTTACAGTTGTAATTAATTTTTGACGTTTAAAAATGATGATGATGGCAAAGGTATAGTGTGCATATGATAGATGTACCACGCTCTAAATGTATATTTTGAGGTAAAATAATAACAAAAACAAAAAAGTAAATCGCACTAGAACGAATTCTAATTAGAGCCATAGCTACATTACACCATCACAACCATCATCATCATCATCATCATCATAATCGTACCGAGATTTTGGTTGATCCTTATCACCACCATCACCATCATCATCAACACATAGGTCTTTTTCTTCTTGTTTTTTTCCTCGTGCCCAGTTGATGGTGTGCGAAATGAGCGTGATTGATGAAGAGTGTGACCACCACAAGACAAGATGCCTTTTTCAAGATGATCATGCTTGGTTGGTTGAAAAAAGATCGATATCCTGCTCTCTCTCTCTCTCTCTCTCTCTCTCTAACTCTAGCTGTAGAGCGACATTTAATTTTATATTACCATTATCAATAATAGTAATAATTATGTGAGACTAAATGGGTTTTTGGACAGTGTAGACATCCATCACACTGTACGGTGTGGCGTGTACTAAAAAGAAAAGTGATTTCTTATCGCTGCAAATTGTCTATGTAGCCGTGTGGTCTTCTTATAGCGAGAATGAAATGAGAGAGAGAGAGAAATAGAGAAGAGTAAAGGTAGATATAAAAGTCAAGAGAAGAGAAAACTAGAAAAAAGGAAAGGATGATATTGCGAAAGAGCAAGGATGATAGAAAGAGATTTTAAAAATTGATGCCAAAAAGACAGGGAAAGAATAAAAAGAAAAAACTCATTTCTTAAATAGAATGTTTCCCTCGTTTCTAAATCAAAACTTGTCACTTCAATGGAAGTGATGTTGAGATTTTTGTTCTCTCTCTCTCTCTCTCTCTTATATCTTATACCATACTACGTATTTTCAATTTATAAATATATATATACAATTGTACCCCAGAAGCACGCATGAAAAATAGAAATAAAAGTCAGTTGAGCGCATGCGTTGTTTCATATGCTGTGCTTGATTTTAACTGTTCTCTTGTGTGAAGTTCGGGTTACGTGCTCTTAGAATTTTAGTGTAATCTTTGTGCACTGACTTCTACCTAGTAACTAAAACATTGCATGGATAACAGTTACAAGTAGACATAGAAGAATAGCTTCTAATTGCTATTATCATCGTCACTGGTTGCACCAAAGTGGTTGGTGAATTTTTAAAATTCTGTCTTGTCACATCTGTGAAAGATAGAGATAGATAGAAATTGAGTGAGTAGGAAAGAGAGAGAGAGAGAGAGATTTTACAATGTTATTTTTAGGTGAACATATTAGAAGTGAGCACACTTTGCGCATTTGTGCCGACTAATATTCTGTCACTTATATATATGTATTGCCACTCATCTCATGTTCATCGATTATGTAAATCGTTTTTAAAAAGTAAGTTATTTTAAGCAATTCCAATTCGGAGAAAAGAGAGAAATGGTTATGTCTGCTTTTGTCACAATACAGTGTTTGACAAACAAAGAAAAATCTTTAGGAAAAATAAAGAAAAAAATACAAAACGACTTAGAGAGAGAGAGAGAGAGCGAGAGCGAGAGAGAGCGAGAGAGAGAGAAATAGCTTTCAAAGAGTGATTAGAATCCAATCGCATGCAGACAGGAAACTGAGAGTAGATGGGAGATTCCGAAGCGATGCCAATTCGGGCGGATGGCAACCAGATGCCAAGTTTTTTTTCTCTCTCTCTCTCTCTCTCTCTCTGTCCTTTTTGTTTTTTCACAGAGGATTGTGAGTCGTGAAAAAAGAAAATCTAAAGCAACAAGAACAAAAAAATAGCACCAAAGATTGATTGTAATAGATTTGCCATTTGGTTGGGCTTTGAACTAATAGAGAGAAAGAAAGAAAGAAAGAGAGAGAGAGACATTTTGGTAGTATCATTTCAGACCAATTAACTGGAAGAAAGTTATTAAGATAAAAAACGCAACTGAGAAAACGAACTAACAAATAAAGAATCATTATTTTAAACCTTGAGCTATCCAGCATACTGTTTGAATAGTAGATTAGTCTGTGAGAAATGCTGAATCAACTGTCACGGTCCACCCGAATCGGCGGCGACTCTCAACACGTGTAATTGTGCAAAACTTTTTTTTACATTGTCATAAACGCGCAAGAGGCAAGTAAATTAACTTGTTGATCAACTTTTTCGGTCTTCTTGTCTTCTCTTGCTAATAGTTGGTGTTCGTGTTTGTGTGCAATGGGGTGGCAGGACAAACACGGGTAGAACGGTAAATGGAATACTACTACTGCTTCTCACACTGCAGTCTGTCTGCGAGGCATTCTACCTCTACTCGCAGACTGGTCTATGACTAGTCCGAAGGTCGGCGCCGGCTCTGGGCAAGAAACAACAACAAAACAAAGCCACAGGCAATCCGCCGACACAAAGACTGTGAGAGAGGGGGAGGAAGAGAGAAGAAGAAGATCGGCAGTGAAGCAAATGTAATGTGAAAACCGCATCTGGAAAACGGTGTGGCGGCATCGCGGTGTGATGGTTATAATTACCACCCAACACCAGCAGCAACACCGTACGGTTGTGTAGGGCACCAGGCAGACCACCCGAAGCAACCCGTCCGAGAAGGAATTGATTGGGTTTCAATTTTGTTTTTGTTGTTTTGAACTTCTTGCCCTTCGCTACACATTGATGATGGCTTGTTCTTCTATTTTCTCCCTCCTTTCGAACCCATCTTCCTTTTTTGCTTCCTTGAAGCAACCTCCCGAAGATTGGTGGCCGTTAGAGTTGGGTGATGATGATGATGATGATGGTGGTGGTGCTCGAGTATTGCTGATGGCAGTGGTGAAGTAGGGGAGAAGACAAACAGTAAAAAAGCGTAACTGTATTCTCTCTCTCTCTCTATCCCTCTCTCTTTTTCTTTCTCGCGACCCGTTGCCAAGCGGTGGCGTAAGCGGGTGGTTGCATGGCCTTGCACAACCTGGTCGCGAAGCTCAAGGTCGCCCACTTGAGCTACCCGAGAAGGGGGGTCAAATTAAGTTAAGCTTCTCTCTCTCTCTCTCTCTCTCTCTCTCTCTCTCTCTCTTGCTTATTCCAACTCACACATCCAAATTGAGTTATTCACTAGAATTGCACGCTACCGAGTGCTCATCTTTACTCTTACCTACATCAACAATTTGATGATGATCACCATCATCATAATTAACTTTTATAAAAGTCGATAATATTACAAAGTCAAAACCATTTGGCACATGATTAGTTTGATTTGTTCAAATTTATCGAATTTAAACCTTCTCCCTCTTTGAGTTCAATAATCTCGTTTGATTCAAACTGATAATAACCCAATAATTGTATATTATTTTTCAACAAATATATATATATTGTGGTTTTCGAAATTTAATTTTTATTCCCCCAAAATGCACATTTTGTTTGCACAATAAATGCAATACTCGATTACTAATAATAATTAGCAATGAAACATAGCCTGGAGATGTAGAAACAGTCTGTCTGTCTCTCTGTCTAGCTGTGTCTAGATGGAGAGATGTGTTCATACTATGAATAATCGACATCATCGCATTTTGTCACGCACCCGAGTCAATTTAACTCTTTGAGTGTTGGGCTATGTGATGTGTGAGCTACAATCTCATTTCGTCTCGTTTTCAATCGTTTCATCATTAGTATCCAATCGTATTTATGTTTCACACACACTTAAGTTTGGGTGATAAGCCAGACCTCGAGAGGGAGAAAGAGAGAGAGAGAGAACATGAGCTGAATAAGATGGAGCGAGGCAAGTGGTTTGCGGAACATCAACAAAAAGAATCGTCTCTCCGTCTTATCGAGTCGATCGGCTCCTGTTGCAAGCCTTACTCGAGATGGCCGTCAGTTTGATGTAGAACGGATTTTGTTTTGTTACTTCTGCCCTCATCCTGCAAATCTCGTACTTGGCAGGATGGGTAAATTTTTGTTGTTGTCTCATCCACACAAGTAATATGAGTAACGATGCCAGCACCACCATCGCTGACCGTCACCAAAGTGATTAACAAAACTATTCCACAGACAACAAGAATACTCATTGCTGACCTTAAAGCATTGACCATGGACCAACAAGGGTGGCACATACATTGCACTCTGAATAACTTACTCAATCTTGCATAGATAAAACAATAATTTCAAACACAAAATGTCTTAAATTAATTCAAGACAAAATTGTCGCATTACAGTTATATATTTTCGCTGCAAACAAACCAACAATTTTCACGAATCTATTGATTGTGCTGGCACTGCCGGTCAAGGTTTTTAGCGTTGAATTTACTTGTTACCGGCATATTTTGGCATACAGACAGTCACACAACAATAGATAGTAATCCGTTATGACAATCCACTGTGGCCAGAAGGCTACCAAACATTGCCACCGAGGCATAACGAGAAGTATTGCACCCGTGTGCTCTTGTCGTAGTCCGATTTTGTTTGTTTTTATTTTTACCCGATTGTTGGTTATTAACTTGACTCGGGATGGCAGTTCTGCCAGTGATATCACTCTTTGTGTGAAAGATGTGTCAGGTGATGAATTCATACAAGTGGTCAAGGACTGCTTCTCATTCCACCGCCCGGATGACTCACGGTGATGCATGCGATCGCTTCTCTCTCTCTCTCTCTCTCTCTCTCTCTCTCAACCCTATCTTCACGAGCATTCTCATTGTTCCTGGCCAGTCGTTGCAACCAGTCGTTTTCTCTCACTGGTGGTAGAAAAGAATTTTTGTTGTTGTTTACTTTTCTTTTTTTGCTCGCCCCATTCGGTGTGCCTACCAACCAGCACTAAACGAGAGGTAGTTTCGAGGTTAGCCGATGGTAGTGCTATAGTGGTGATGGTAGTACTATGGTGGTGGTGTGCTAATGGTGCCGCTCAAATTAGCCACTTTCAAGGCTAAAATGGCCGTTGGTGCGGGACACCATCGATCACCTCTTTTTTCTCTTGTCGCACGATGATCTCTCTCTCTCTCTCTCTCTCTCTTCCTTCTTCTCATGGATCGCGTCACTTCATTCTAATCACCATTCTTTCAATAGGACTAGGTTTTGTGAAATAGAAATAAATATAAATAAAAAAAGGATAATTTGCTGTTGTAAGAAAGAAGCCATTCGTCATTTTCTCAATCCTTCTCGCTCCA
>WURS02434588.1:0-15493 GCA_011762765.2 Rhinocypha anisoptera | reverse complement strand
CTATCCCTTCCTTCCCTCTCTTTCTCTCCATTCCCCCTCTCTCCCTTCCTTCCCTCTCTTTCTCTCCCTTCCTCCCCCTCTCTCTATCCCTTCCTCCCTCTCTTTCTCTCCCTTCCTCCCTGCACCATCACCCGCGAACCGCGCTGCCACTCCAGGCAGCGGGGCGGCGGCTGAGTTTAGTTTAGGTCAGAGCACACCCAGCCAGGTGTTTGATTCAATCCCGCCTCGCGCACCGTGATAGGACGGATGCGGGGGAGGGGAGGGGAGGGGAGGGGTGCAGGAGGGAGCAGTGACCTCGTTTTCATGTCAGCGAGATTTCAAGAAGCCAGGCACTTAAAAAGCTCCCGTGTCTCACAAAAGGAGCCGTTTCACACAAGGATAGAGTTTCGAAAATATTGTGGCCCTTTTAATTAAACCCAACGTCGGGACGTCGGAGGTGAGCGTCGGCGTCGTATTGAACGGAGGCTTCTAGCTTTCCCGGAGCACACGTGTCCTTTTGGTTTCGCCACATTACAGCATCATCCGCTTCGGGCAAACAACGCGGCGCCGGGCGGTATTTCGGGGGACGACGACGAAGAATGATGACTTCGACGACGAATCGCAATCGACAGGCCCTTTCGCTGGTGCACGCACCGCACGGTTTATTCTAAACACGGGGCGGAATTTCAATGAAGCTTAAACCCTGGTGCTTGTCTTCGCCGAATCAAAAGCCATACGTTAACCGCGTCTCTTTTATAAATAACTGCGTTCTATATGAATTCCCCTCGTCAAACACATGCCGTGTGCCATGCAGGTCTTGAATATTGTTAAGACGTCAAAAGTTAAGAGGGCAAAACTTCAAATCCCGACGGTGAAAAAAAGTACGGAACTCATCCAGTCACCGTTCACTCCATTCACCTTTTTATCAAGTGAAATTTCAAAACTTCTCCCATCACGGGGGATGAAAGTTATTAACCAGACATGCCATTATCTTCTTATGGGATAACTTCGTCATTTCCCTGTTATTGGATTTCGATCCCATGGGCTTCGGCTTTTGCGGCCCTCCTTAATGACAATGAAATGAAAAACCGGGGATCATCTAGTAAGTACCAGGCAAAAGAAAAATCGATAAATGCGAGCATGTAACCACTAGCTGCCCGTGTACGTCGGTAAGATGGCGGTTGTATTTAAGGAGCATCTATGCATTGATCATGTACGTTTCGGCACAGTAAACAAGCAGAGATTTGCTGCACAGTTACATAACTCTCGAGAGTCTAAAAACGGCATTTAAAAGTACAGGACTCGTTTAATATAACACTAGCTACGTCCTAAGAATATAGAATTATTATTTTTTGTATTCTGCATAGAATCTTGAAAGGGTTATATCCCATTATAATAATAATGGAGGATAGCAAATTGAAATTTCCTTTATATAGGAAATAGTTTCCGGCGTGACTTCGTGCAACTGCTTCATGATTAAATGAGACACCAACTTTGAAATTCCACATCAAAATTTTGATGTTATATCGCAATGTTGATATCGCAATGATACCATGGATTTTTTTCTGCGAATCACCTGATGATGTTGAATTGCGACGAAACATGGGTCGTGTAGAAAATATATTTTTATGTGGAATTTCAAAGTTTGTGTCTCATTTAATCATGAAATTTCCTTGCCAATAAAGTTCTGCTAAAAAAGATAAAAATTGATACACTACACCTCTTTACCAGAATATTAATTTCTCGTGTTTAATAAACTTATTAATGAGCTTAAGTTTAGATCAGATTCTTATCAATATATGCTAATAAAGTGGCGAGTATAAATGAGCATGCCTACAGGGAGAACACCATTGCACTTTTGAAATATTTCATTAATTATAACTGCTTACATAAAAGAGAAACGGTTCCCTCTTCAGCGATATTCTCTGGCACTATGAGCCAAAGATAGCTGCCACGACTTTTCTTAGTCTTCAGAAGACCTACGAGTATATCATCTAAGTAGCCTTTTTACAACTAGCGAAAAAATAACAGCACCTCATTCTTAGTCCTGCGTAATTTTTGCGTCCCTTCGTGACTCTTAAAATGCCTATTACATTTCTCCTGCCCTGCCTGGCGATTATGCCCTATGATTGACGAAACATTCTTGTAAGGTTATCTAATGCTAAAGCTCACTGCAAAAAAATAAAATGAAAAGCCTCATTATATGGAGGGATAAAGAAAAAAGTACTGGGGAATCACACTGGCATCTCAAAATTCGGAATTTTTTTTGCAATTATAGTATTCCTGGAATTATCGAAAAAAGTACAGCAATTCAAACAAGTATTACATGTTTAGGAGGAAATTTAAGGCCTCGAAAAAAACTTACTTTGGATAATCGAAGCGCGGATTGAATCATGTACAAAGAAAGATAATTCGGAAAGTCAAATCAATTGTGAATGAGGACAAGATCGTGCTAAATATGCGTAAAAATAAATGTTATATGTCATGGAAATACTGTGTTAATTCTCTGGGAATCCACTCCCACTTAAAAATCTTCTCCAGTAGCAATCACTTTATAAACTATATTATTAAATCTCAACACAAATTACAGAAATGGTTTATTGAGAAGACACTCCATTAAGTCGAGTTTGTGGTAGACACCAATGCCCAACAAACAATGAGTGAAATGAAGAAGAGAGAGAGAGAGAGCGCCGTCAGATCGTTCGTTGAACTTGTTTGGAATGGCCCATCCGTCATCCTCTTGTTCCCAAAGTGACATTTTGAATGATACCTTCTTTTGGGAATGAGCGATTCCTTCTTTTAAAATCTCTCACTCTATCGAACAAAACTGCATTGCCACCCATTCAATTTTGCTCATAATAATGAACGGTAACTGAATAGAAGAATTTGTAAAAAGAAAGAAAACCTGTAGGAATTTAAAATTCGTTAGGTGGGTAGCCAATTAAAGAGCTGCACTGGCTGTCTCATTTTTCAAATTTAAAAAAATATAGGAGAATACATTTGGAACTGCCATTAATCTATGATAGTATACAGTATGAAAAATGAAATTTATAAAGTACAGGTATGCCACGAGAAATTTACACTTAAGACTGAAGAGACGAGTTCCTTTCCCAGTCTCGGTCCAGAGGCATCAGTCACCCTCACATGTAAAGGAGATGCCTCAACCAAATACTCAAAGTCCCCATACACTGGGTTCCCATGCCCTCAAAATATGAGAATCGTATTGTAATTTTTTCTTTGTGGTTTTTCACCATAAAATAAGTGGACCATATCCCCTGTAGTTACTAATACTACCACAAACAAAAAAATTATGCTTATAAGCTCTGAACTTATCATTGCTACGCCATTAATTGATTAAGAAAAAATGTATTCGTTGCTGCAATTATCAGCCGCGATTTCACCGTCTTTGGAAACAGTGCACTTGTATACAGGTACTTTTCAGGTACTAGATTATGTTCACGTATTAAGCCACGGGCGTCTGGTAAATACTATATAAGTAGAAAAAGAGATATTTAATCAATAAAGGGTACTTCAAGGTGCTTTCGGAACATTTTAGGCACGATGTGCATTGTTGGTGTAAATATCAATCAAGTTGTTGGTGTAATCAAGTAATGTAGGAAAATTTGCTATCAATAAATAGCATGTGTGATGTTCGTCGACAAAAAAGGCGGTATCAATACATTTATTTCTCACTTCCCATAAAAAGGTAAAGTGGTTAGAGAATCATAGGAAGTGCTGAAGGCAGGAGTGTAATTTTGTGGAAAGCCAATTAATTCAGTTCGAATTGAGGAGGATCACCCTTCAGTTCGCCATTCAGCCAAAGAACCGTGGACGTTAATTAAAACCCCGTAAAAAAGATTTGAACAGAAATTTTTTTTAATAATTACGATCCGAGATTCATTGCGTCGGAGCATCATGTACCTGATGATTTTTCGGCAAATGCCGGGCCCTACTCCACAAAAAAATAATTTACTAGGAAACCCATCTAAAAATTCCTAATTACGAAGTTACGAAACTCCGGTTTTAAAATCGTGCTTATATGGGTGGAGTTAGCAAGACTTCAGATATTTACTGGTAGTTTCACGTTTAACTCGAAACTACGTGGACGTGAAAAAATTAAATTAAGTGAATCAATTTCAATTTTGAATATCTTGTATTCATTCTTTCCACAAACTAATATTTTAGTTTTTCCCGGTCCTAAATATATTTTCAACCAAATATCCTCTTATGAAATGAAGACCGATTTCACCATAAAATATATGTACTTTGCGATACATTCGATAAATCATTTGCATAATTGTTTCACTCTATAAAACTGAAAAACTCAGTAGCGAGGTACAATGCATGTTATGTAAATTCAACGCGCATGTTAAAAACTTCGCTATCTAGGTCGCCAATTTCTGCAGATTTATATACAAGAAGACCTCCCACCTACTTTGATTTTTTGCAGTCAAACTAAAGCTGACCCAATTCTGAGAGTCGATAATCCTACGAGCTATACGGACCCCAACAGTTTCGGCCGTAAAGTCAGGTGCCACTCGATAAATGCAACACCTAGGCATACAGAACAGCAAACAGCAAGAGCCAGTCGAGTGCTTCGAAGGACTGCTTAGTCTGCTACACATAGCGAGGGAGGCAAGTAATTAAACACTACTTTTGGTTTTGGCACCAGTTATCAGCTCTCTCATATCACCAGCAACACTCATATCTTCCGGAAAAGGCGCGTCCACCGATATTCACCACCATAAAAATCCCTTCATCAATCAAATATTACTAAATACATATAAATGTGGTGGAATGATCAGCCGTCAATGTGGATAAAAAAAGACTCATAAAAAAAATACTTATTTCAGGAAATAAGGTAGGAGGTAACAGATAACCTCTGAAAATTTCAAACAGGTCTAAAATACCAATACAACCCAGAAATAGTTTGAACCAACAAACTTAGTAACACAGGTGCTAAATCAAAGATTTAAAATTTAAGTACTCATAGCTGTAATGATTAAAATTGATCCATTGACGTTTTCAGACTCGAAGCGTCTTTTTTTAAGCTTTTAAAATGTTTCCGGATTATATTAACAAAAAGACGAAGTTGAAGCGATAAAGGCGCACTACATGCATGGAATCTCTTCCTAATTCAACGACTGATTTTGCAGCATAAGTCTTGTGTATTTTATGTGCCTTGAAGCGCATTCGTAATCGGGTTTTTCCGAACAAGGCAGGGTAAAGGAGGTTAAAACTTTCACGTACTGCCATAGATATCAATAGTGTTATGTTTGCAAAGTATTTTTGTATGACATGTTTATGACCAATGACATTATTTCGCTTATGTTTTGTTTGTCCCATGGCCCTATGGGTACCGTGTTTATTCCGCAGTGTTTTATTGACTGTGATCGATTAGATCGATCGGGATCTATGAGTACTTCTGGGACATGCGGACAAGAGCCCTGGCATGTACGCGGTTTGTTACTCCTTATTACTGACAACATTAAATCCTGTTACATCCTCACTATAATTAATAGTATTGAATCATTTCCAGATCCAATAAATAGCAAACATATTTCAAACTGCGCTCAATCGTTCAACCAACTGTATTCTTGTAAATGTGAATTTAACAAATTTACCATATTACTACATCAAGAATTTATAGCGAAACTGGAAATAAAGCGATTCCTCACACATAAAAACAGACAGTACCTCGAAACCAACATATATTTCGACGAATATCACTAGTATCTAATGATAATTAAGTAAAACCAGAAAAGTAATAGCGAAAATTATGTAAGAAGGAAGACAGCTTGTCTCTTCTCACGCCGTCATGAATACCTATGTTAGATTGGTTAGTTGACGCTATTTCATATGTCTAAGCATGTTGATGCATTTGTACGAATCATCTCTTATTTTAATAAAGAAACATTCGAAGTGGTGAGAACAGTAACAGGTAAAAGGACTCACATGAAGTATTGCCAGAACGTTTTCAGCCCTCGGTGTAACCACTGTTGGCCATAACTGGGACTTGCTGCCAAAGTTGAGCACCTGTTGTTCCAAGGTGAAAAATATCTTCTTTAGTGTGTTTCTGACCTCTTCTTGAACAGCCACAGCTTTCAATGCATTTATAATCCCGAAAATCTTTATTTTCAGAGTTAACTGTCACATTTGAAAAAATAGCGTCACGAACTCCACGATTTGATGATCGATAATCGATTTTTGCAATTGCGAAACGAAAAAGGCAAACGATTGATCTAAAAAGGTGTTCTGCAGTGATAAGTAACAAGAGAGTTACTTCGTTTAAAGTTGTAATCTAATTTATTATTTTTTAATTCCTATGATATGACCACATATTTAGCAAATGGTCCTTTCACTCTGTTGATCAGTTTTATCTCAATCTATAGATTGAGAATAAACTTTATTACATTAAGCAATGTGTAGTCCTTAAAAATCGTTGATTAATGATTTGAATTTGATACTTCTTCCTTCCAGGATTAGGCTTTATAAGCTTGTTCCGGCTTCACTTTGCCATCTTGTTATAAGTCTTCAGACATTTATGATCGGTCTTAGGACTTGCATATTGATTGACATTCCATCACCTGTTTTTAAATTCTCCCTTTTGGCATTCGAATTAAATGTTTCTTCAATCTAATCTTGTACTGTTCCAATTTATCAGATATTGCCTGTGCACTTAGTTCATCTCTTATATGAACATTCCTTAATTTATCAATTCTTTTACAACCTTTCACTGTACTTAAAAATTTCATTTCGGACAATTCAAACTACTTTAATTCATTTTTTTGGTGCCCAACATTCTAACCCATACTGTACAGTACACTGTACTCTTCAGGGACTGCCGCAACTTTATTTGTTTCTTTTTTTGTTTTATTTTTCAAATTTCTTATTCTGCGACACATGGTCTGGAAAGCATTAACTTTATTTTTAATACCTTTGTCCTCGTCATATGTTCTATCGCACCCTAAATATTGGAAATACGACTATGTATGCAATACATTCTAAATATTTATCTATTACTGAATGGTTGTCCCAAAAATGTTTAGTAGTCTTCTACAAAAAGCCAATTTAAAGCAAATTCAATTTCTTATAAAAATGTTTGTTTTCTTTGATAGTAATAAATTTTGTATAAACCAAAACATACCTGTATATTCTTATAATGATATTAATCCATTGCTAAAAAATTAACCTTGATTTATTTTTCAAGTGGGTTTTCAATTCTTACTTATATGTTATTTTTCTACCTAAAAAACTTTTTCCATATCTCTCTGGTTTCTGGCAAATATAGCCAAATCAGTACAAATGCATACACAGTACAATTCACTTAGAATACAACAATTATTCTTAATATTTCTTATATTTTATTGCTGCCACAATTTAAAATGTAGTGTTGAAAGTGCATAAGTTTGTCATACTCCAGTGTACACATTGAATTCCCAAGATATTTCACCTTGGATCGATACCCAGTATTACCTATTGTAATCACTGCAAAATAACTAAGTTTTGTGTTATACATAGATGCATAAAATATTTAATGATATTATGAAATAGTTTTTTAATTTCAAAAATAACACTTGCAAAGCCATATTAAAGTACTACTAGCATTTTCCAAATATTGGCCTCGAAAGATTTGATCAAAAGTTAGCTCAGCAAAGCCACATTGGTATTCCCTGATTACTTATTTGGCTATAGGTTTTAGTCTTCCATAGATTGCACTCAAGAATGCTTTATGACTTTTATGAAATTACATAATTCCCCTAAAAGTATCACATTTTTTGCTATTTTCAATTTGTTTGTTGTTTCTGTATCTTATTCATATGATGGTAATGTCTCTAATTACTAATCTGTTTACCTAATATGATTTTCTCTATTAGCCCCTTCATTCGATATGTTCAGAAATCCTTATAGATGCTCTGATCATCGCTCCAGTACTTCATTTGCATTCATCATAATGTTATCCTACTTTTCTTTGAGTACATTTAAATTTTGGCTGAAATCCATTTCTTGTCATTGATGTCCTTTTATTGAACATTTCTTTCAGTGTATGTGTGTAACCCTTCTTTCGACGGATCTTTTTTCTTTTTATTGAATAGCCTTTTTGCTTTCCATCTTTTTTCTTGTACATTCCCATGTTTGACATAGTATTTCTCTGTAGCATTACAGTTCTTGTGTTGTTGTTACTAGCTATTGCAGCACCAATCAAACCACTCCACATTTGATTTCAATGTTTTATTTCTGATGACTGCTGTTGCAGCTGATACAGTGGCATGTTCAATTCTGTCCCAGTTTTCCTCTTTGGATCCTATTTCTAACTAATTCCTATTATCTATCCCAATTCTGTGGAAATAAATCTAAGCTAAGCATACATATTTTATTATTGCCATTTATAACTGTCGCTCTATATTATTTTGAAGTTTTCTACAGGATTAGCATCCTTCAACTTACCACTATCTCACTTAAATCTAGTTGAGCCTCTGAAATTTCCTGAGTTGGTATTCTCATTCTTAGTACAACTTTCATGTTTGCTACTCAGGCTAGGTAGAAATGATCTTTACTATCAACATTTTTTCTGGAAGCTTAGTTACAGATTGAGGTGATATTATTGAATCTTTCTTTTATTTTAATATGACAGATCCTACTATAAACTGGTACAGTCTCTAACAGGGACTTTGTTAACTTTTTGTGAATCATAAAACCAGCATCATACATTCCTGTTCTAACAGCGTCTCTGAAACTAAAAATTTACTGAGGGGGCTGTCACCTGGTAAAATTCCATGATAAAATCAGTGTTGGTATTAATACTTTGTATGTTCCCAAAAAAAATAATTTCTGTGGGAATATTAAAAGTTTTAAAACCAACATTTTCTTTATCCTTTCACATGTAATTAAAAAATTATAATGGTTTGTCTGGTACTTGAGCATTTCATTAACAATTTTAACCATTGTTGTTACACAAAAAGTGCAAAATTTTAAAACATGGTCCTTAACCCTCCTGTTCTCCTTAATATGTAGTACCTCATACTCATTCCTTGAGGTCATAATGACCCAATAACTTGGATTGTTGAAAATTGTTTGCTGCTTGATTCACTGATAACTTTTAATATAGTACCAACTGTTTGTACACTCACAAGAGTTACCAGTTCCTCTTTCATAACCATGGATAATATTTTCTCCATCCTAACCCCATCTGAAAGTTTTAATGTTGAGACCTATTTTTCTGACCACTATGCCCAGCTGACTAAGTTTAATTTGCAATGTAGTTCCAGCCCCTGGTCTACTGAGTCTCAATACAAACAGATCTTTACACCCTCAGCACAAATCGATTTCCATAGTCTACTATGTGAACAATCCTGGGACTGGGTTTTTACTGATGATTAATTTTATATCAAATTCAATAATTTCTTAGATGCATTTTATATTGTTTTGATGTTGCCTCCCCTTTAAAACTGTTGAAGCTATAAATTAATTTTATAAATGTCAATTTAAATTAAGAAAATAAATTGCAGTTGTAACAGAAATAACCATGGAGTTGTTGATAAATAATATAAATAGAGCAAAAAATGAGAAAGAAAGGACAAAAGAGAGGATTTGTCTCTGATTAAAATTAAATCTCTTTTTGCTAAAATATGTCTGATTGAGTAATTCATTCGAAAACTCTATGGGTTATGGACCCAGACACCCAATAATTACAGAGATAGTGTAATTAAGAAGAAAGTGATGATTTAATTTTAATATGTAATTTTTTTCATATTTTACCGAGCTCCTTCAAGATGTTCAAATCAAGTTGGATGTTGCTGACCAAGGAAGAGGTGAAGACTTTTGATGAATTGACTACACAGCTTTGTATGTTCAAGAGGAACTTCAGGAAGAATGCAGATAGTGAGAAATCCACTCAAAGGCCCTCTTCAGCTGTACCATGAGAGATGGGGTAATCAGGACAAGAGTCACATCAAGGAGATGCTTGAGAGAGAGTTGGGCATCAAATTGTCAATGAACATGGAACTATGTAAGCCGTGTATTTACAGCTCATCGACTATCATTTGGGATGAGAAAGAAAGCATCCGAACCAGGATAGTTGATGTCAAGTGATGTTTGTGGTCCATTTGATTTTTCCTTCCAGAAATAACTATATTTAGTCGTCTTCAAGGACAGCTACACGAAATACTGTTACGGATACATCATCAAGAAAAAAATTGTATTAAGATCAATCAAAAAGCAAAGATGATGAAAGTGTTGGAGAGACTCAACTTTGCAGAATCCAAGCCAATATCCACACCAATTTTGAAGAGCTCAATAACTTCAGACTCAGGGAAAGAAATTAAAGTGGGGAATTAGGTTTAAAGAGCTGTTAATTTAAATCAACAAGGGAAAGTGTTGAAGCTATAAATTAATTATATAAATGCCAATTTAAATTGAGAAAAGAAATAACTGTTGTAACAGAAATAACAAAGGAGTTGTCATGCAGTTGTTGATAAATAACATAAAGTGAGCAAAAAATTAGAAAGAAAGGACTAAAGAGAGGTTTTATCACAGATGAAAATTGAATCTCTTTTCACTAAAATATGTGTCTGAGTTGAGTTATTTGTTCGAAAACTCAATGAAAACCAGTGAAATCCTCTGCCATTAGTACAGGTTGGTGGGTTACCCCAGAAATCAGGGTTTCATCTGCCATTCTAAGCCAGGTATTCAGTGACTTACAAAATTCTAAATAACTCCCAGGCACTGAGAAAATACTATAGATCTTGTAAAAGTGACCACACTTCTCTGGCAACAGAAACTAAAAGAAGTTCAATATGTGTAAATCATCAATTCCTTTGTTAACCGCAACATAGCTGCCTGGAGTTTAATTAGAAGTTCAACTCCTGTAAAATCAAGGTCCTTCATAAATTATATTTCATGGCAATTCTCTTATTTCTTATCAAACAGACATTGCTAATCGACTTAATAACAACTTCTTCACTCCTTAAGCAATCACTCAAACTTCTCAGACCTTCCACATAATGATAGAAACTCTTTAAAGTGTATATCTCAGTGTTCTCAAACTATATCTCTTTATCCCACGATGGTGAGAAAGAGATTGATAGCATCCTTGCATAGATTAGAAGGAAATATTCATCTGCTTATGATGGTATACCCTGTTTAGTCTTAAAAGGATATACTAAAACAGCTATTATTCATCCTCTAACATATTTAATTAATGAATTGCTATCACTGGACATTTTTCTTAGTCAATTAAAAGTAGCAAAGGTTGTCCCCATTCACAAGTGTGGTTAACCCATGTGAGTTGAATAATTATAGACTTATCTCTATCCTCTCAGTTTTCTCTAAGGTCTTTGAATATGTTACATACGAAATAATCATCTTTCTTAACTAAATACAATATCCTCTCCAAAGTGCAATTTGGTTTCCTAATAGAAAGATCACTGAGACAGCAATAACCAAGTTTATTCATCATATCACCCAGGCACTAGACAAACAAAAATGTTACTGGAATTTTTTATGACCTAAGGAAAGCTTTCGACTCAGTGGACCATAAGACTCGACTGAGGAAACTCAACATCTACAGGATATCAGGAATCGCAAACCAGTGGATTCAATCTTACTTAACTGGGAGATCTCAGGCTGTAAACATATTTTCTTCTGATTCATGATCCTACATTACTTCTTCCTTGTTAAATGTCACAAAAGGTGTACCCCAAGGACCTATCCTGAACCCTCTACTTTTCCTTGTTTATATGTATAAATAACCTCCCCTCTTATTTCAATAGTGGTCCTGTGGTCTTGTATGATGATGATACATTGCACCTAACTTTTCCACAAGAGCTAAACTGCGTTGAAGTCCAAATAAATATAAACCATATGACTCAGTGGTGCAATGATAATCTAGTCCTTATCAACAAGGAGAAATCAACTTTTCTTCAATTCAATACCTCACAAAGGAAAATCATTTCTACTCCTCTTCTTAGACTGAATGGCTCAATATTGGGTTCCACCACTGTAACCAAATTCCTGGGACTACATGTGCACGAGTCTTTATGTTGGGAAACACATATTGATAAGTTACGCTCCAAGGTGGCATCTGGATTCTATCTTCTTAGAAGGATTATGTTGCTAACAGATACAGCTACAGCCCTCTCAGTCTACTATACCTACATACATTGTCAACTGAGTTATGGAATAGTGGTTTGGGGCCATTCATACCATTCCCTTAGACTTTTTAGACTGCAGAAATGGGCCATGAGGATACTTGGCAATATCCCGGGTAGAAACTGCTGTTGGGCACTTTCAAATCCCTAAGAATTCTCTCCTTACCCAGTCTTTACATTTTTCACTCTATTATCTTCGTCTGTTTATGCAAAAACCTATTTACTCTTGTAATAAACAGTGATGTGCATGACCATAACACCAGATGGGCCAAAGGTTTGATGGCCATTCCCCATAATCTGAGCTTATATAGAAAAAGCCCAATTTACGCTGGTGTAAAATTTCTAAATCATCTACCAACTGACCTATGGGAAATTACCAATTTCCCACTGTTTACGTAAGCATAAACTGTACCAGAGCCTGATTAATGGTACTTTTTATTCAATTGAAGTCTTCATGTCCTGTACCGTATGATTGTATGGGTGTTCTGATGCTGTGTTCTTTATTTTATTCTTTATTTGACCTGTTCTGTTATTAGACTTTTCTATTATTATTGTTTTAAAAAAGCACTTAAGATTATTTTTGGTAGCCAATTCTTCCTTTGGAGAATATTTTGTTCCAGTCTAGACTAATTTCTGTCCACTGTACAAAATCATTGTATGCTGTTGCATCAAGAATATTGTAAAATTCAATTACTGGCCAATGGTTAGTTTTCTTCTTTCGTGATAATTAGCTTATCCCACGTGTCAACTGCCCCGTTCATCACATTGATGTCTATTACATTTTGGTTTAGAATTTACTGTAGTGTCATTTGGAAAATAGAATTTTGAGCTCTGACTTGCTTCTTTTCTGAAGTAATATAGGAGTTCGATTTCGTTTTTCTTAATGTCCCCAGCATTGTGGCATTATGTTTGAGGAGAGCTTGACCCAACAAATTAGATGTAAAAAATTGTCACATGTAATGTTTTGCCCCTTTAGCTCATGTGCTAGATCCATTGTGACATGCAAGCCCTGATTTTTCTCACATGCTTCAATTGGTTTTCCTGTATAGACCTGTCCCTTCAGACACGTGACGCTATTGCTCAGAGTTCATATCTCAATCTTTTACTTTATCAGTATACTTGGGAAGTATTGGTTGAACAGACAATGTCCTCTAGAACACACAGGCTGCTCATCAACAGTTCCATTAGTGCCAGGATTATAGAAAGGTATTTCCACCCACTGCTCCCAGGAATTATGGCCGATAGTTTGACATCTGCTCTTCTCGCTTGTCATGGAAATGTTACACGCGACACCGACCGGGTTAACCTGGGGGTAGCATGCTCACCGGCTATTTTTTTTGGAGGTGGTGCAGAAAATGCATTTACTCACTCCCTGGGGAGTTTGGTACTCAGCCAAGGTTTCAACCCACACCCACTTAAAACCACGCCAACTGACTGTGCCTATTAATGGGAGGCAGCAACCAACTGCAGGCAAACGTCATACAGCCATTCACCCCACTCTGGCTCTCTACCACGTTGGTCTTGTCTTGGTGCATTTGTTGAAAAAGTGTAACAAAATGAGCCCCCACCCTACTGGCCAGTACCCTAAGGTCTTTCTTGCCTATTATACCTGCTTTCAGGGTGTCACGTGCATCTTCACCTCCAGATACCTATGTTACTGATGGTGATGGCAAGGGTCGTAATCACTTCTTTACTCCTATTCCTCTGGATCTTGTTGGGGAGCGACCTATTATCCCTGTACTTGGAAATTTTCCAAGTATTGGCTCTAGTCAGGTCAGCTTACTCACCTATCACCTGAGAGTCAATCACAAATATCTTTTCTCTGTGGACAGCAACTGGGTTAGGCTCCTGTTTCCCAAAGGTCATGGGTTTGAGTTCCACTTGCCTAGGGCATGGGTGTTGTGTTTGTTCATTAGGTTTTCTCTATGATTTGAAAAGGTGCAAAATGATCATAGCAATTGAAGCACCCTATGATCAAAAAATACTATGCTAATTTAACACTCAAGAGATATAGGTAATGAAAAGTTTTGAGTGACATTGTTGCCGGAAAAATGGGCCTACCAATGAGTTTCCATGTTCTTTATCTCTTTTGATCCCTCCATATCCGTGACCCAGTGAAAATATCCCAACAAAACCCAAGGAGTTCAGTTGATAACCATGAATCCAATCTTACCCTCATCTCCCTTACTCTTAACACCTTTGACTCTTAGACCTAAAGTCATATCTCTTACTTCTGTCACCTTATACCTGTCCAGCAAAGGTAGGCCTACCAGGAGCTAAAGCTTCTGCTCAAGATCCAAGGTATGCAAAATCACTTCAAGATGGAGATACCAGCAAGGGAAAAGTCTATATGAGTATCTACAGCATATAATAAAAAATAGATTAAGTCAATATGAATATGATAGCATATTATTGATAATAAAACTTCATTGTTTACAATTATAGCTAAAACATCAAAAAACACTCTTGGAAAGAGAGACTGGATATACTTGGTTGTCCCTATACAATTCTTTGACTATAAGAGTTTTAGGTAACCCATTTGTGGTCCCCCTGCTCAACCTACTACCGCAGAGGGCTCATCTCCTGTCACATGGAGGAGGCAAATTATCAACACAGGTTTTTTGCCATTTTCATGAAAAGGGTGCCTTTTATACCTACAGCCAGTGTTTTTAGTACAGCCAACACTAACATGGGGAACAGATGCTCACCAGAATTTCATCCACAATGGATATAGATTCATTAGGATAGTCTGTTCAGTTTTTGTGAGCAGTTGATATTTTATTTTATTTCCGTCCTTCCCCACTTATCGGCTGAGCATTTCCCAATCCCTCACCTGGGGATGAGTCTGATGCATGACAGAAAACCCCATGCTGCCATTATTACTAAAATGTAGTGAGTTCTGAGTCATGAGTTCAAGTAGTGGTTTGACATAAAATTCTTCCACTTCTTTCAAAGGATCTTTCTGTAGTTTTATTTATAAATTTTCCTTCTTACTTTCACTGCAGGTTGTTCCTCAGTTGTTTATCTCTAAGTTACTTTGGTTCAGTCATGAGATTTCCTCCATTTTTCCTTTCTTTATTCCTAAAAAGTCTTCTATTTTTGTATGCAGCACACTTCTTTCTCACCATCTTTATGGCTTTTCTAAGCATGTGCAATGCTCCCCAACATGCTGCCAACCAGGTTAGTCTGTTGGATAGCATGCTCACCAGCTATTTTTTTTTTTTTTAACTGGTGGGGGAAAATTCACTGATGCACACCCAGGGGAGGTGACCCTAGGGTGTGGGACTTGGCCGAGGTCTAAGGAACCCCCGACCCATACCCACTAAAAACCCACCACCAGTTGATTGCGCCTATTAATGGAAGGC
>WURS02434578.1:0-15493 GCA_011762765.2 Rhinocypha anisoptera | reverse complement strand
GTCAAATGAAAAAGGAAACAATTGGGAGTGGGCGATGAATGTGGGCACAGGAGGGAAGGAGTCCTGAACGAGAGGAATCCGGGCATATGGAAGGAAGCAAAGGTAGAAAAAAATCTGGATAAATGTAATGTACAGTTGGACTCGGTGGCGCAGTCAGTCTTGGTGCAGGAGTCAAGTTTGGTGTTTTCGCGGGAGAATCTTTTATTCGGGTGAGTGCAATGGTAAAAAATTATCGTGGAAAAACCGGGTGATTTTTCAAGGGATAAAATGATATAAACGTTTGAAAAAATTGTAACTCGGCACAAAATAGAGTAGAGGGGGTAAGTGTGAGTGCATTGAATGCGGAATCATGGAACGCACCTACCACTGAAATCCGCCCGAAATCCGACGCAGTGGCAGTGAGTTACGGTGCAATAAAATATTTTATTTCAAACCCTGCGAATTATACGTGGTCGCGTGCGAATGTGTAGTGAGAATGTGGAACGGATGCAGCGTGTCGCGTTGTACACCCCTGTATTGCTCTGTTTAATTTGGTCTTTATCATGCTGAGTTACAGTGGTTTGAAACACGAGAGTCAATCAACTCCCCTCAAGATGACAACTAAATCCCTCAAGCATTCACTAGGCACCAGTTTCCCATTTACCTCGGCTACAGCATGACAATCAACAAGTCCCAAGGGCAAACCCTTGAGCGAATTGGCCTGGTGCTGGAGGCACCCGTTTTTGCGCATGGGCAGCTGTATGTGGCCCTCTCATGGTGCAGGAGCCTTTCTTCAATCACTGTGCTTGGCTGCCTAGGCTGCCATCGCTCATTACCAGAAACTTAGTGTTCCGTCAAGCACTACTGCAATAAAATTGTGCCTGTTTGCTTTTTGATAGTTACTGTTCCAGTGGTGGAAACATTGAGGCAACCCAAGCCAGGGGGTAGAGCCAAGCAAGCCACCACTCTTGCCACCAGCAAAGCAGCTGGCTGTGCCGCCGAGTCCAACTGCCTGCGGAGCAGGCAGGCGAGCTGCTAGTTTATTATTTAACATGGATATACATAATCCTGTTTAATGACTTTTGTTATATTTTGTTTTATTGTTATATGGAAACAAACCATTGCATTTAAGTTACAGAAATTTTATGTCATAATTTTATGAAATATTCTGAAAAACCAATACAAAATGGAGAATAGGTTTATCCTTTGGTCTATAACTCTTCGATTTCATTTCCCAATTATGATACTTTATTAATACACACCTACAGTGAACTTGTAATAAAGCAAAGGTCCTTGTAAAGCAAAGGCACTTGTAATTAAGCAAAGAATAAACACTTCTTAAACAAACCATTATGACATCAATACAGAATTGGAACTATGAAATAACTAATTGCAATACAGTGAAATTTGAAGGTTTGTTTTCACTTTTTACTTTTGAGAGAAATTGAAAATTTAATTTTTTTCCAGACTTTTTTATTGATTACCATGATATATTGAAATGCACTATACAACTAGATGAGATACACAATATAATTACCAATGCTAAATCTTTCAGTCTGTTCGTATCAACAAACCACTGCTGACTTGCTCGCAGAATCACAGGTTGTTTAGTTCGCCAATCACATGGATAAGAATGGGTAAAAGGTCCAGAATGAATTAAATGGTCTTCTAGAAGTGATAACACCTTCAGGGAGGTTTCTTTTGAAAGCACAGGTAAGCCTTCTAGATTGAGATGATTCAAGTCTGAAGTAAAACATCCATTTTCATCGACATAGCAATCCTGGAAAGCAAAAACCAATTAAGAAATCAATTAAAATTTCTTAAGGAAGAAAACATGGTAAAAAGAGTTCAGGATATATCAGAAAATGCAAGACTAATAAGACATCTCTGAAATATCAAAACAGATAAAACTTCAACATATACCATCCCTATTCACATTCATCAAAAATTTCTTCTTTGAATACCACAATTACATAGCCACTAAAACTACTAGGTATTTTTCTAAGTGTTAACCAAAATAATATTAAAATTATTGGTAAAATTCTATCATAACACTAAGAGGTATAATGTACAAGCATTCTATAGGAAGATATGTTTATAACCAAATTCCTAAATATTTCAAAAATCCTGGCCAGGAAATTTAGTAGCTACTGGGACGGAACACCATAAGTCCTTTCCCAGTGCCACCTGCAGTTTCCCAGGAAGATCTGGTACTCAGAAAGCACTCTAACCACTGGTCTACCAGACATCTGGATTATAATTAAGTTCTATAATTGAATGACTTTTATAACAATATCCACTTCTTAGTACTTAACCATAATATTATTCTCAACTATAGTTACTTTTTGACCAGTGCAAACAATAATGTTTTAGCATTCTATTGGGGGAAATCGTTAGAAGTTACTGTTTCAGGCATAAGGAATCTATTCAGTGAAATGATAAAAGACTATGTTATTCCATGAAACTCCTGTGGAATAAACTAGTGTGGTATTCTCCTAAAAGCTTTGTCCAAATCTAATTGAAAAATAAAACAAAGTGGATACACACCAATGGCAGTCCATTTGAGAGAGCAACCACAAAATCATCAGGTCCATGAGCAGGAGCAGTGTGCACCAATCCTGTACCTTTCTCACCAGTTACATGATTTCCATGAATGAATGGTGAACCACTTCCCCCTTTGTTGGAAAGTGGGGATAAATACCTGGCACCATGGAGAAGTTCACCTACAAAGACAAAACTACAAACGTGCATATAAAATACAATTAAATGAATCTAAATGCCTTCCCTACATTATAAATTGCACTTCATGACTGATTACCTGAGAAGGTAGCTAAGACTTTCAACTGCCTCCCAATCTTGTCACTAATATCTTGACACACATCTTTACCTATGATATATAGGCAGTTTTCTTGTCCTCCTAAAAATTTGGCTAGTACATATTCCAATTTCGATGAGAAGCATATTGCTTTATTGGAAGGTAATGTCCATGGTGTTGTAGTCCAGACAAGAGCATGAACTTCTAAGCCACCTAAAAGAAAGGAAACATTTTGCATAAATTACCTTTTTTGGGGCTTCCATATTCCTTACTACAAACAACATAAGCCAGCGTATGACTGAACCAAAAAAAACTATAATGAAGGGTTATATACCATAATCTACAAGCACTCAGCCGATACTAAATGGCACATTAAAGATGAGACAACCCCTAAAGCTGGTCTAAATATTTCATTTTGTAAATGCACATTATGTATATTTTGATGTTACATTAAATATGTATACAGTGGAACCTCTGTTCACCAACTTAATCTCTTCCAGAATTCGAAAAGTGATTTGGTCCTGAAACAAAATAATTTATCCCATTGAAATTGATGTAAATACAATTAATCCATTCCAGACTCTGAAAATTGGTATTTTAAAATGTATTATTGTTGAAAATTCACACAAATAACATGTAAATTTATTTATAGAAATGCCTTGGTTGTGAACGTGCATTGCAACTAAACTAAGTCAAAATTTGGTCACCACAGTCTTAAATCAATTTTGTCATGACAAAGGGTGATGAACTGAGGTATCGCTTTATGACTACATATTATCTATGCATAAATTATCTTACTCATGTGTAAATAAGGTATTCAAGAAGAAAAAACGTGACAATGATATTATTATTACATATTACATTTGCTGATCATGCATAAAAAAATTAAGTTTAAAACTTTCTACTTTACAGCCTATCTTTCTAACTTTGTTTTCATGACACAGTCGCTCAAAGTAAAAAGGGAGTCTTTACTATGTTTTTCTTATCATTGTAAAATGTAATTTGTCTGAAACTAATATAGAAGATTTGATATGACCTTCTATCACAGAGTCCCCCAGTCTAATTTCTCTATGAACTGGTACCAAAAGTTTATCAAAACGACCTTTAGCATACTTAGTTGTTCTTCAATTCACACAATCTAATTTTAAAATGAAGCCTATCCCTTGAGGATCCCATATCCTATACTTGTTGCTCACTAAATTCAGGGTTTGACAAGCAAAAAATGGCATTTTGGGTATACCTTCTCATTGCAGTGCCCCAATTATTTTTTCCTGAAAATGAAAAAATGGATAGGGTGTATGTAAATCTTTCTCAGGAAACAAAATGTATGGCCGAATGCTGGAAGAAAGTGGTTGATGGCCCCAAAATCTGCATAGGATTCTATGCCATATTGATGATCTGAAGTCAAATGAGGCACCCGAAATCTATTGAATACCATCAAATCTATTAATATGGTGGACAATGGCCAAGCTCTTAAACCCAATATGTATTATATGTACAAGAGGAGAAATATAAATTGATTTTGAGAAGGATATCATCATGTGAATGTCAAGAAGAAAATTAGACAAATGTGAAAACTATCCAGATAAGTAAGGCTTCAAAGATTATGACAAGGATAACATGCCAAATAATGAAGAGGAAAGTAGAAGAGCAATTAAGGACGTTTGAATGTAAAAGCAGAAGAACAAGTGCTGCTATTCTTAATCACAGGTCTCTCTTGGAGAGAGATTACAGAAAGACCAACCAATATTTATTGCAGTTATGGACCTGCAGAAACCGTCTGACGATGTTAATTGGAACATTATGCTATGCATCCTAAAAGATATCTCAATGAACTAAAATGACCAACTTTTGATACATACTCCATACAGATCTAGGAGCAATCGAGAAAATTTCTATTATTAACCACCTGACTGGGTTAATCAAATGGCAAGGCATGGATTCCAATTGGGGGATATGTTACTGTTGAGCAATATTTATAAATTGTTTTATATGATAAATTTTGAAACATGGTGCTGTACACAAGCCACCTTCCCAACCAGAACCCCAGTACTTGATGGTTTCCTGCTTTACAGAACAAAACACATCATTTTGTATGATTTTGGATATAAGGAGTGGAAATAATAATTTTTTCGAAATGTCTCTTAGTCACTTTAGTTGGACAGGTTGACATCCATGAAATTACTTTTCCCCTAATGGAAGCCATGCCTTACATATAAATTAAAGTTTCCGTTTCTGTAACCGGAAATATTTTTATTTTTAGTTTCCCATTTTTCTTTATGTAAGTAACAAAAGAATTGAGACCACCTCCAGCAAGTGCATAAAAACTTTTTTTGGCAATATTTCAAATACCGAAAGTAATCTGTTTTTTATATATTCATCAAGCCTTCGTTCACCCACCTTTTTCAACTTGTAGTCTTGAATGGCAGCTTGATTTACTTTAGTAATAAATTATGTAAGTTGAAATATATTTAACTATTAGTGACACAAAATTAAAGATACACAAGCCTAGATTATGAAACATCCCTGCAATTCCAATCACTGGCAACTGGTAGAAAATTACTCAACCACGTAAGTATACTTAGACAGGCAGTTTCTCTATACAGTAAAATATAGTAGAAGATAATGTAAGGAAAACTTGATTTACTGCATACTACTCTGTAATTGTAATGGAGATATTATTAGGTGAATGATAGAAAACAAGTCAAGAATTGGGTGTATACTACAGACACATTCTAATCCCTCATCACTATTCACAAAAAAATTAAAATATTTTTAGATAGAATTCCTCTGGAACAAGTTTTCGGATAACAATAAAGACCATAACAAAAAATTTAGGAAAGGTATTTCATTTGCATTTCCCATTTAGGAGCCAATCAACGCTATAGTCAGGTGAGGTATGGCGAAAACGACCCACAATCAAATAAATAAGGACAGGGATATGGAAATTGCAAATTGTCCTCTTTCATTTGATTAGGAGCCAATTAGATTTATAGAGCTTTTTAACTTCCGAACAAGGGGCCAGGGTATGCAAACTGGTGACACTACAGAGTTGTAGTTAATTTGTAATGTCTTCCAATAGAAATGTAGTGGCCGCCAACCATTTTGTGAAATAGAAACTCAAAGGTTCACCAAAGCAGAGGACATGGCTCACCCAGAAAGACCACATCATGCCCATTAGAAATAACGAAGAAACTTTTATGGTGCTCTTCATACCTAGTAGTGATTAGCACAAAGGAGAGGGGACTTCATTCAAATCCATAATTATCAATTATTTGAGAAATGAATCTTGTGGGATAAGGACTTCAAAATTAAAAGAATCCAATCAAAGTGTAATTGTATTTTATGTGCATAGCTGGAAGAATATTAAAAAAATAAAAATTCATTCAGTCAAGCAAATAATTGTCTCGGAGGTTTTATGATACAAATTTGATCTTGCTGTTAGTAAATCAAAGTTTGGTAAATATTCAATTGCCAAAATCGAGGATAAAAAGATAAGCTTATCAATATTTCCCATACCTTTATCTTCATCTAAGTTTTCAATTACTCTTGAGAGAGCTTCAGGTATGCATGTAAGTTTCATTTTGACTGTGGCTGTGGTGCTTGTGTGACCATCATCATACTCCAACTCAGCTTCTGCCAATGCAGTCCTGTATTAATAATGCTAGGTTACTTTCACATTAAAACATTTTTACAAGGGTAGTCAAGAGGTTACAATGTATTTTCATCTTTACATTTCTCAAAATATTTTCTAACAATCTGAAACAGGTCTTTTCTAGTTTTTGGACAGCAAAAAAATCAGGGTTGAAATGGCACAACCTTCTAGATATTCCTAATGACTAAAATAAAAGATGGTAACTTAGTGAAATAGAAAGTCTGTTCTCTTTATAGGTCAAATTGTAGGTTTAACTGTAATTCACACTTTCATTTTTCACATTAAAAATTTTAATCAAGCATAAAACTCAAATTTAGGACACTAAAAGTTGTAAATGGAAAATTTATGCTAACCAAATTATAATAATTTCCTGTTTTAACCTGCCTAATGCATTATGACTTCAGAATTGAAGAACTTCATAGATACTGGTAATCAAGGGCTCTACTTTTCACAAGGCATAAAAAATTCCTCCAACCTTTAACCAGAACTTAACCCTTATTTAACCTGAAGAAGAGAAACGTACTATTCATGCTTTCTTACTAGTATGTATTAAATGCTTCCTACCCAGGATACTACAAGCAGGACTAAAATTAGATGCATTCTCCTATATATAATTCCAATGACATATAGTATACATACCTTGATGAGGGTGACCAGAAAACAGGCTTGAGATCCCTATAAACATAACCCTAAAAAGTAAAAGGTAGACTAAATAGTCACAAAAAATAATTAACCAAAAAGCACAAATAGAAAATTAAATCTTACAAGTGGAGTCAAATCTTGATTGTCTCAAAACTTAAATCATAGTATTCAAAGACTCAAAAAACTTCTTTCTGAAATTTCCATTGAGCTGTAGCTTGGAATGACAAATTAGTTGAAAATGGGAAATTTCAATGTATTCTACTTCTAGTAGCTACACTGTCAAAGAAATGCACACTACTCACTTTTTCATACATGATGCAAAATTGTTTCAACTGGTTTTTAATGTATTTGGGGTCATATGTGAAATAGCATCCATTTTCCCAATCAGCTGTGATTCCCCATGATTTGAATGTCTTTCTCTGTGCATTGGCTGTATCTTTAGCAAATTCTCGAGCTGTAAGTAGTAAGAAAAAACAGAAAATAATTATTTTTGTAAAAGCTGAACATTTGCACATCCAAATTTGGACCACTAACACTAGTAAAAAAAATTACATCTAAGCTATTATCTCCTTAATTACATCTCCTGAAAAAATGGTCTAGAAATGTGTAATTCCTAATTTATGAAAATTGGGTCACAAAAAGTTAAACTCAGTAGGATCTTCATCTCATTTGGTTTTAATGCCCTAATATTGCACAATTATATATATCATAGTATAATTAGGGGCATGCATGTTGTTGAGGTGAACCGCTATTTTTTCATGGCACGAACATATTACTGACATCATAATTACAATCAAGCAGAGTTAATAGTTTATTTTTATTCTAAATGAAACTGCATTCCACAACTAAACATGTTGAATTACAACATTATCGATTACAACATAAAGGCAGGATGTTCAAGGGCTACAATAGCATGGGGTTAAGCATCTCCTCTACAGCTAAGACATAAAATAAGTTCAGTCAGATAGGAGAGTATCCTAACAAATTCAGAGGTGCTACTTTCGCTCCCGAAGGAAATTTAACGTTCCTTCTCCTTCTATATGATTCTTTGGACAAGACAGTAACAAGGAAAATTCGACTAGGAAGGCAGTGGATTTATAGGTTAAGCCTGAGTAGGAATTCGGTTGGTTTTACTCTGTGAGCGCTCTTTGCGCTGGCCTTGGGTGCAAAACAAACCTCAGGCTCGAGATTTTACTAAATCCTTCAGAAAGAACAAGGAACCTTGTTCACGAATACAAATTGTAATGGCAATCTTCACAAGTGCTTTGAAAGATTCTGTTTCCAAATATCTCCCTAGTCCATATATTATGTGGTAAAATAATGAGTGAAATTAGAAATCTGAATGTATTTAATTTTTCTAATAACTCCCATTTCACCAACATTATGTTGGAGATGCTAGTTATTTTATTGCGTATACTTGCCTTTGCGTTTAGGAGTGAGAGGAAAAATGTAAGGATGGTTAGCCAGAATTGACTGTCTCACAAATATCTAGGAAGATGGACTTAAACCATAGTACAGTTTACCACTGGATAAAGCGTTAATGGGAGATGGGATGATGGAATCGAAGCCAAAAAGCTGAAGACCAAGATACACATCATGAGAAGGGAATGAAAACTTTCTACAAAATTCAATAGATAGTTTTATTGCTGTTATTAAAGTGGCTACAATTAAGTGCATCTTGAATTGTAGTATTTTACCATAGAAATGCCTTGGGGAAGTCAGTATATATAATTATAAGCAATCAAATAAAACCTTTAACATTATAGGGCCACAAAAAGGTGAAATTAGATTTCACTCAATGATAATAAAACCACTTTGCTTTCCACTAAAGAAAATATATTTATTGCGAATAGTCGACACTTGAAAATGCTACAGTGTCAGTAGCGAAACTAGATGCACTAAATATATTTTCTTCAGTGGAAAGCAAAGTGGTTTTATTATCATCATGTTAGACTTCCACAAAGTAATGGCCTCTTCTATCAACTACATAAATTTCACTCGTTGCTATGTAGAAATGGACCAATCCCATTGACATGGTGTTTTAATTTTTAGAAATCATTTGGAGTGACTACAGTGGACAAGTTGAGCTATGATGATAACATAATATTATGTAAATACAGGTAGATTAGTGCATCCTACATTTGATATGATATCTCTCTTTTGAAAATTTCTTTTTTTAAGATATTTTAAGGTGCAAGAGGTATGGCCAACTAAGTCTAAATTCTTGGGGAGCAATGTCTGTTGTTGGGCCTAGATCACTAGGAAGAACCCCACCTCCAATAAAATCAACTGATTACGTCAACATTTCGAAATTACGACACAAGGATGAAAGTAGTTCCCATATGTGAACTAGGTTGTTTCAGAAGGCGAAGAGACAGTTTTTGTTCAAGATTGTCCCATCCACAAGGCCAACAATACACAGCATTTTTTTTTCAAATAAAATCCACACACTGGTTTTACCATGCCTACCAAACTCACCGGAACTCAACACAATCGAAAATTTGAAGGTTTTTATTGTGAAGGAATGGGAGATTAATATAATGACAGAGGAGCCACTGAAAGATCAATTCTGGGAGCTATGAAATCCCTAGGGTCGTCTTCCTATACTATTTCAAAATTTAAATGAGTCAATAAGGATAGAACTTAAAATAATGATAGAATCCAAAGAGGAGGCAAGAAATATTGACCCAGATTGCCCTCCACTCCTCTCCCCATCATAGAGTTAATGTCTTGGTACAGGAAATTCAACGATTTTAGATTATGAAGTTGTCTATCTGTTCCTGTCCTCTATCATCAACATACCGCTGCCAGCAATGGATTCTCTGTTTACAGAGTCCAAATTGAATAATTTGTTTCCCAGGTCATCCATTACTAACTCCTTAAGTATCGGAGACAAAGGGAAGTCCATTGCTAGACCTTGGGTCTGTAAATAGTATTCTCTGTTCAGTTTAAAATAGTTCTGTTCCACACATATTTTAAGAAGCATTAGAAATTGAGAAAGAAAGGGAGTTTTGGCACCTGTCTTAATTAGCAATTCTTCAACAACTCTTAAAACTTCTGGCATTTGGATTCTGGTGAATAATTTTGTGGCATTGAATGACAGCAATACTCGAAGAAAGATTTTATGCTTTTCTGACATATTACTAGAGTAAATTCTTCTCAGGACTTCCACCAGGTGAGTGCGTCCATTGCAACCAACATTTCTATTCCCGACTCGGTAATCGTTTTCAGGGCTTAAGAATGCTTAAGCTCTGAAAACTATTACAGAGTCTGGAATCGATCAAAATGCTGGCTGCAATGGACATAGTCACCCGGTGGAAGACCTGGAAAGAATTTACTCACAGCAACATATGTTTTCCAGGGGGAAGTAGATTTTGAATCAGGATGTTGCATAACACCAAGGAATTTGTGAAGCTATGTTTTGTGGCTTTCTGGTGAAGACGTGAAAGATTGCCAACAGCTTCCTCTGGACACACTGGAAACTACAATCTTATGGATGTGTATTATTTGTGGGTTTTTGAGAGGCAGAAGAACCAGGGTGCTTGGGGATTCATTTCTAAAAGCTTGTACACTTCTTTAGGATGAACAACTGGGGCAAGAATTAAGGGTGATTTTAATCTATATTTGGAACTCAGGAGTGAGGTCACTGGGTAGTTTCATATTTTTTTTATTTCTAATGAAATCATTACATTTCTCCATGCAAACATTATGGTGCATGATAGCCACCGAATTGCTTTGGTCTGCTTTTTCAACAATAAATTCATTGTGTTTCAATACTTCTTTTAGGTCCTTAACTGCTTTCGCATTCCTGATGGTTTACTATATTTTTAAATCCTTGTTTTAACGCAACTGAAACATTTTTCATTGCTCTTTCATGGCATATTGGGAAATATCCTTATATATGATGGTTATTATTATTTATATAAATAATAATAAATATATAATTTTAAGGTATAGGTATTCGATCCCAGATGAAAGAAGATAAAGTACTTGGAAGTGCAGTCACAGTTTGTTTTCAAGGCTGCTTCGTTCGTAAAATTTTGCTTATCAGTTCCTAATCATTTTTTAATGTAATATATCTAAGAGATACATAAAACACTGAATGGTATCTCAACAGGAATATTCTATGCATAATTTTACTTTCAGATTAGTTTTAATCAAAATTTTTAAAAATTAGTTTGTAAATATTCAGATAAATACAAATAAAACAAAAGCAATTGTGAACACAAGAATTAATCGCATACACTATCAATCGCACGCATGATAAAAAGAATGATTTATTACTAGTAGTAGTAGTATTTTAGTTTTTATAGGGTGCTTCGACAGCTTTGGTCATTTTGCACCTCTTCAATTCATAGAAAAACCCATCTGGACAATGACAACAACAATGCCCTGGGCGGGATTGGAACCTGCGACCTTTGGGTTAGCCAGTGAGCACGCTACCCACCAGGCTAACCCGGTGGGCAATGATTTATTATTTATGAATTATTTCTGTAGATATACTTCACCTCTCCTCCTGAGTTTATTAAAGCCATTTTTTCCCTGATTATTTTAAACTGATAATTGTAAAAGAAATGACAATCATTGATGAGTTCATTCTGTTTTCGGATGCTGTCTCACGGGTTGCCTGTGGTGACAACAGTTTCACTCCCTCTCCTCTCCATTTTGAAGATAAGATGCTATCAGGAAAGGGAGCGAAACTGTTATCACCAAAGTCAACCCACGAGACAGCATCCATGAACAGAATGATCCCAGCCATCCAAAACAGATTGATTGACAGATGAATTTGACATTTCAGAAACCTAAAAATCAATGACAATCATTTTTATAAAATGTACATATGGCACCATTCATTTGTCATGCCCAAAGAAATTTGAGATAAGAGATTGAAAATTACTTGTTACTGACTTTTGAAATACAGTTGCATTAGAAGTTCAATAGGCTCAAATAACTCATAGATAAAACTAGAATGAATAAACTTCGTATTTAATATTTGCCTATGCCTGTTAATAAATTGTCATGGTTTTCTACTAATTAAATCTAGTAGGTGTATTGTGCAATGCACAAAAATAACCAAATATGCAGTGAGCTTTTAAAATTATTTCTTTTGTCTGATAATTATGAGTAAAGGTTTAAATAAACTTTCATACAGATTCGACGACTTAAACTGGAAGTGGACATGGGAACCCACTAAGGAGCATGCAGGTCTTCCTCGAAATATTCGCCGCCAGGGTGCCCTCCCCTTTGCTCCTAAGGCCAGTGCATAAGTGACCAATTTCCAACTCAACCTTGAACGGTGAATCTAACGCCTTCCTATTTGAATTTTCCTTGCCACGGTCTTGACCAGAGAATCATATAGAAACAGATGAAATGTTAAATTCTAAATTCTTATGTGAGAGTGATAGTGGCACCACTCACTTTGTTGAGATACTTTTCTAGCCGACTGTACATCCTACCGTGCCATACAAATGGATAACACTTTGGCATGTATTTCAGTCTTACATAAATGAGTGTGGTACAAATATCATCAGTTAATGTGGTGCTGAAATTAGTTTACAAGAACAGAATGTTGCATCCTTAGAAGACAAAAATGTAATGTTATGTGAGAAAGCTAGTGAACTGGAGTTATTAAGTAGTAGTTGATTAAGTCAGCTATTCATTTCTAAATCATCAGCTTTCCCCTAAAATTTCAGTTTTTGTGCTTAAGGACCAACATTACAGAAGCAAACTTGAATGTCATATCTTAAAACTAGGGGTCAGTTCTCGAATCTACTTACCCCTGAATCTTTGAGATTCGAACGAGGATGTTATGAAATACCATCTTCAAAATTGCACCACTTTATTTATGACCCCCAAGTTTATTCTGCCTGACTTTTTTTCTCAATACAATAAAAAGATGGAATGAATTTGTAATTGAGTTTCTCTGAAACAAAAAGTAATTTGACGTATCTATTTATGCATCTATGTTATGAGTTAATACATGGAACCCTTTCACGAGGGGAGTTCTAAAAGTTCTCGGCCTAACTCATAGATGGTGTAAGGTTCGGAATATTCTATATTAATTTTTTTGTTTGATTCATTACATGGAGTGCTGTAAAGTTTGAAATGCATTCATTCATTTGTTTTCTTCCTGTGTTGTTTTAAGTGCGAAGGGTGTCAGTTGTGTACAAAATGGAGAAAATTGAATTACGAGCAGTAATAAAGTACTTTGTTTTGAAAGGTTTAACCCCAACGGACATCAAAAATGAGTTAGAATCTACATTGAAGGATTCATCTCCTTCATTTCAACAGTCAAAAATGGTCAGCAGAATTTATACATGGCCATTGAAGATGATGAGTGCTCAGGATGTCCAAAAACCTCAACCACCGACGAAATTGTGGCAAAAATTCACAATGCCATACTCGATGATCCCTGATTGAAGGTACGTGAGCTAGCCTACATTGCAAAGATCATGACAGGCCATGTGTACTACATTTTGCACGAAGTTTTGGGTATGTCAAAGCTTTCCGTGCGATGGGTGCCACTTTGTTAACCATCGACCAAAAACACATTCGAATGAACATTTCTAAAGAGTGTTTTAGAGTTGTTTAAACACAGTCCCGGTGAGTTTCTTCGACGCGGCATAACAGTAGATGAAACATAGATTCATCATCAAATGCCAGAGAGAAAGGAACACTCCAAACAGTGGGTGGGCCCAGGTGAAAAAGCACCAAAGAAAGCAAAACTGACTCCGTCTGCAGGGAAAGTCATAGCTATGATATTTTGGGATTCTCATGGAGTCGTACTCGTAGACTACCTTGAAAAGGATAAAACTATCACCAGAGAGTACTATGCTTCACTTCTGGACCAACTAAAAGTTGCTATTCAGATTAAACGCCCACATCTTGCAAAGAAGAAATTTCTCTTTCATCACAATAATGCACCTTCACCCACGTCTCGCAATGTTGCTGCAAAACTTCATGAACCTCGCTTCGAAGTGCTTCCGTATCCAACATATTCACCTGATTTGGCACCCAGCAATTACTTCCTGTTCCCAAATATGAAAAAATGGCTTGCTGGACGAAAATCCACGTCAAATGATGAAGTTGAAGCTGAGACAGATGCTTATTTTGCAGGGTTGGACAAATAATTTTTTACTGAGAGTATTAAAAAGTTGGAAAGTCGGTGGACTAAGTGTATTAATTTGAAAGGAGACTATGTTGAAAAATAAATTTTCTTTTTTTTAAATCGTGATTTTTATTTGTCAGGCAGAGAAATTTTAGAACTCCCCTCGTACTAGCAAAGAGCAAAACAATGCCACCACTTCATAAAGTTGAAGATCATAATACAGAAGGGGTCATGGGCAATAGTGAAGAATATAGTTTTGTTAAGTTCCATACATAGAGAGTTACTTTCATTAAAACCTCGAACAACTGGCCAACATGGGACAGAGGATCAGGTTGATAATCTGGGGGAAAAATTGCACTGAATATGCAGGAGGAAATTCCACAAAGAAAGTATTTTTATTATTATTTTGGAAGTACAATTTGCTAATCCACTCATTTAATAGTGTTACTCCAACAAAAAGCTTATTTTACACAATTTTTATAATAAAAATTGTAATTATTCCCATAATTATTCCAATGCTTTGTTAAGTTCTCTAGTGAAAGTTAATCTTTCAGATTCAGCATTTCCCATGACATGTTGCAGTTAAATTAACTCGTTGCTATCAAAGACTTTAATTGGTCGTAAAATCAATAAGGAGAGGAAAAAGGTTAAAATATAACAATTCAAGCGTTTTAAGTTACACAATATAAACCATTGGAAAATTCACAAGTGAATATCTTTTCACAAAATGAAAATATTACTTGACAATATTCATGATTTCGAATTTCACAACAATTAAAAATTAACCACTAAACTGTACTTCCATCCCAACTGGCAATATATTTGTAGCGATAACCTATCGCGCTCTCTCTAACACCCTTGGTGTTGATAATGGCACTGTTGTGTCTATCCCTAGTGATGGTCCCCGGTCGGGTCCCTGTGAAAGTGTTTTATCCCTCTCCCCTCAAAAAAGTTCCACTAATCTCACTGACGCCAACGACATCAACTCTCCTTCGAGTGCAAGTGGCCCCTCAGCTGTTGTTGCTACCTCCTCATGCAGTGCTTCTTTCCCTAGTATGTCTACTAAACCGGTAACGCGTCAACAAACAGGATCTCAGAAGCCAAAAAACTTCTGACTAGCACCCACTAGTAATAGAACTAACAACAAATCAATTGATATCTTAGCGCTCAATGTGCAGTGCCTTAGAAACAAAATCTGTCAATTGGAACATATGTTAAATTATAGGAAGTGTGATATCCTCTGCCTAACGGAGCACTGGCTACATGAAAATGAACTAAATTTCTATCACCTACA
>WURS02434567.1:0-15494 GCA_011762765.2 Rhinocypha anisoptera | reverse complement strand
CTAACCCATCCATTCATCCCTCTCTCTCTCTTCTCCCTTTCCTCTCCTTCCTTCCTTCTGCCTCTCCTCTTCTCGATCTCTTTCTGTTTTTCTTTTCCGCATCTCCCCTCTTCCTCCATGTCTCTCCCTCCCTTTCTCCCTCTCTCTATATAAGTCTCTCTCCTAACTATCCTCACTCTTGTTCTCGTCGTGCTCATTTTTAATTATTTGTATTGTGATTGTATTTTTCTGCTGCATATCGCTTTGGCGTCAAAGAAAGAAGCACACTCCACAATCTGTCATTGTCTCGGTTAGTAATACTTTCCCTAAATTTCTCAAACCTTAAAAATCACAATGTAATCCTTCATGATTGGTCTTGTCAAAGAACTGTCTTCCTTTCCGGGTTCTCTTTTTTCTCATAAATCATGTCAAATGAACGTCCGAAATTCCATGGTTACTAAGTAATTAAACTGTTACTATATTTCGGACATCTTCTGATAAATTTGTTGCTAATAGTTCAAGTATTTATATTCTCTGGTGATTATCAGTTGGCATTGGTGAGCGGTTGTAAATAATGTGATATGAAAATGCGTAGAGAGCCTCGCATGCCTCCTTGTATAATACTATAGGCATTAAAATCTCCGGAATTATATTAGCTTATTTATATTAACTTATACTCGTTCTATTTCTAGAAATGACGCAGTTTCGTAATCGTTAGGTATGTAGTAGGCACAAGTTTATACTCATTTTAACCTAGGTCATATAATGCATGGCCAAAGTCTTTATATCTTACTAACAGAGAAGGATTCAACTATTCTGTCGCGAAAATTAGTAACAGCTATAACAGCTCCACTTCCATTCACTCTGTCGTTAACGTAAATTATGAAAATATTGCGGTTAATTTCTTCGTCTGCGATGTCTCGCGATAACTAGGTCACGGTTCCTCTAGCTATATCGACTTGGCTCCTCCGAAGCATAAGTTAAAAGCCTGCTACTTTGTGTTTTATAAACTTCGGAACACTCTTGTGTAGTGGTTACAGGAAAGAAGGTAGCTATCTCACGTTCTTACTGAGGCAATTGGCATGGGAGAGAAGTTGTTAGGTCGTCATAGAGTGCGGAAGGGGAGGAGAAGATCAGATAAAATAACAAGTTTTGCAACGGGGTCGATTGCATAGAGAGGGCCAAGGGAGAGTTTTTTATGCAACGTGGCATAGACTTAGTAGAGTTAAATATGTATTTTTAATTGGAAGCTCTCCTGTACGTGGTGTAGGGGAATTTACTTTAAAGAGATAGGTTACGTCGCTCTTTTTCAAATTGGGGAAAAGACCCTTCGAAGAAGTATTAAGTTGAAGTGAAGCCGGGAAATACATGGTGCAAAGGCTGGGTCCTACGTCGCTTTTAGAGGTTTTAGAAAGTGGTTCGTAAGTGGAGGATGAAGGGAGTTTATTATTACGGAGAAGTTTTTCTGGGTGTCCGCGTTTACCGAGAGCGGAGTTATAAATACTTCTCCTTCCCTCCACCTCCCTCTTTATCCTCTTCCCCCCCTTTTCCTTGGATTCCAGCTTTCTCATCCTCAAAATCAATATAATATTAACCTTTGATGAAGTTGATAGTTTCACTAAAATTTTATAATTTTTTGTGTCCATATGCACTTACTCAGATAATTTCGTGCTAATTACTGATACCTGAGACTTTTGTCCTGAAGTTATACGTTTAATTATACTAGGGATTAAAATGCTTTACTCATAGTCACAGAATAAAACCCTCTAAACGAAATTGAGAGGTGGGAATGACTTAACTCCAAATGCCTCACTATCGCTATTTCAACCTGTAGAGAAAATATTTTTTTTATTTTTCGTCCGGGGACCGCAGCTCATACTCTGTTGTATCATTTTTCCCCGCGTTCTCTCTGAGGTCACCCTCAGGGTTACCAGGACCATTATTTGCCTTCGTTTCTTGTGTTCTCAGAGTTTTATTTAACAGCCATCGTGTTTACATACTGTTCCTTGAAGCTATTTGTTTTAAACCTTCATATTACGTACATCACCGTTTCCGAGTATTTTGCAAAATCACCCCATTCTTGTAAAACTCATATCTTGCTTTTGAAACATGGGCACCAAGTAAATCATGTAAAAAATAATGAATCTGCAAGAATATGAAATGGGTATCGTTTTGTTAAATGTTAAAATACCTTTCTTAGTTTCGTTACCACATTAACTTAGAAAGAATCATTTCAAATCAAGAATTGAGAACCGTGGAATACCACTTAAATGGCGGCGCTAATGACCTCGATGTTGTTGCGCCCAAGAAAACCCAAATACTACTACTACAAGAATTGAGAATAAATGAACATTCCCGGATTTCTTATTAATTAGCGACATTGACAGTAAAAAGGAAATAAATAAAAATTTGAATGTTTTGTCTCGGCACATATTACCTACATCTTTATGGAAGGTAATACAGAGAATTGTAGTAGTTGAACCAGCAACCTATGAATTAAACCTCTCTAAATCAACGCTTATTGATCTCATAAAGAGTATTTTTTTGGAACAGTGTAGTCTCACCTATTCACACTCTATCTAACAAACAGACATTATGATGGAAGACAGTGGGTTTTTTTTATGTTTGCAATCAATCATGCGCCTAGCGTTATTCGAAACTATTTCCCTAATTTACACATCGCTTCTCTCTGCCAAACATACCCCACCCGTTCTTCTCTCCTTCACATTTCCAGGTTCCTCTGGCCTCCTCCTACTCCCTCTCTCTCAATTTATCGTCCTTCGACTTACCTTTTTTTCTTCTCTTTTTTCTCTCCGCTTCCATTCCTCCCTCTTTCCGCTACTCCATTTTCTCGTTCGGATTTCGAAATTTCTGCTGTATTTCTCCTTTCTCAACATCCGTCTCATTTCCGTTTGCATTTCGTCAAACGAGCCCCAGACCCCCCAACCCGGGCGCGCTGTGATTCCTTCCTTTGTCACCTCACCCCTTCCAATGTTTCCTCCTCCCCCCTCTCCCCCTCGCTAAGGGTACTTCTTCCGGGCTCCCCCCCTACCACTCCCCCTGCTGAAGTCCATGCCTTCGCCTGACGGGGGGCGTCCTCCCTCAATTACTAATAATAATTCGTTTTGTGTGATTAAAGGGTGGGATGTCCACCGCTTAAATCGAAATTTCATTCCCGTAAAATATCATCTCTTCCCGTAATGTCCTCCTGGCTCTGATATCCGTGGAAATATCACAGTTCAAGGTTACTCAATGGAAATCCCTCGGGGCATAGAGGGTCGTACCATGGTTGGTTTCTAAGGTCTCACTTAGGGGGACGATGGAGTTGATATTTGTATGATCTAGTTCACTCCTTATATGTATCGACTACTAGGTCTACAGGGAGTTATATTTTTTAAGTTATAGCTTAAATGTATAATCTACTTATATATTAATACGCTGCAACTACTTACTACTTATATAGGCATTGAATTTTACCTCGGTGGCGGCGGGGTAACGTTCTCGTCTGCCAACCTGGAGGTCGCGGGTTCGAATCCCGACATGGTGGGTTTTTCACCACCTAGGGCATGGATGTTTGTGTTTCGTCATTTACACTCAAGTACCTCCTGACGAGCCTTTGGCTCAGGAGGACTTGAAATGGTATCAAGAATGACAGTGTCTGAACATGAAAAATTTTGTTTAAAGCATCCTGAAAATTGTGACAGTCAGCAACATTGTGAATTTGTTTAAAAACTTTGCAATCATCTGCATAGAGTAGGGTGTGAGCTTGGGTTGGGGGTATGAGGGAGGCAAGATCATCAATAAATAAATTGAAAAGATATGGTCCTAAGACACTGCTTTGAGGGACTCCAGGCATTACGGGTGACCAAGAGGATGAGGCAGTATTATTTGCTGGGACCTGTGAGAAAGGAAGCTCATTAATAGATCAAGAAATTTACTGTTTCTGGAGTAGGAGGCTGTGATTGAGGGAGTCGAAAGCTCTAGAGAAGTGAAAAAAAATTGAATCAAGTTGAGCATTTTTTGATATTGAAGTTACTGAATGGTGCTGAAAGGTTTGTCAGACAAGAAAGACCTGGTAAGAAGCCATGCTGATTAATGGAAGGAAAAGGAAATGTAAAATAATAAAGACGATTTAGAATAATCCTATCGGCAACAGTGGAAAGAATGGGAAGTAAGGAAATAGGTTGATAGTTTGAACACATCAGTTTTCGGACCAAATTTATGTATTGGTACGTGTAATGTTTGCCATTTTCCATTGGGAAGGGAAAGTGAGGGGTATTATATGAGGAAAATAGTCTGGTGCTTCTGTATCTGATGATAGGATAATGAGAGTCTGCTCTAATATTTTTAATTCAATTGGGGCCTCTTTTTGGAGGGTGGCAAGTATTGCTACATTGTAGCACTCATTAAAAGATTTGTTGTGATGGGCTGCATGTTGGTGTATTGGAAGATTGGCTAATGGTGAAGCACTTTTCAAGAAGTGCATATATGTTTAGGGTCATGCTGCAAGGACCAATATAGAAAGCAGCTTAGAATTAGTTTTTAAATGGTATATTATTTTGATTGAGGTACAAGAGTCATGGGAAATTTTTGGGAGAGTGGTTGGGAAGGTAGTGAACGAAGGTCAGGGGATGTCTCGCAATGTTATGGATTGCATTATAAATTATTGGAAATTGGAGGAGGCATATATCATTCATGAGGCTTGATGAATTTAAGGATTTCTGACAGATTTTATCATTGATTTTATATAACTGAGATTTTAAGTGATTAGGGAAGAAGGGTTTCCTGTTAGCCATGGTAAATAAAGGGAGAATGGTGAAGATTGGATATTAATGTGGGAAAGGAATTGGGGCCATTGCAAATACAGTGGCCACATATAGAGAGAGAATAGGGCAGAGAGCTTTTGGTGTGAGATGAATGATACCTGCTGTAATGAAGTTATAATTGGTTGTCAGTGGTTTTTGTGGATTGAGGTATGGAATGTATTATTAGCAAAGGATAAGTCAATGTTAAGCAAGATTATTTAAGGGAAAGAAATATCAGGATCAAGGAGACAGAGGAAGAGGTGTTTAGATCAGAAATGAAAGTGTGTAGCAGTGTGATTTCATATGGCCAGAATTTTATGGGTAAGGATACAGTGAGGCAAATCATTAGGAATTTCTTTACTAGGAAAGTTTGGGATTGAGCATTTAGAGAGAACTTTTGTTTGAGGAATATAATTGCATAGGGAAGAGAAATGTATTTTAGTCATTATGATGAGCAAGAGGTTCTATGTAGTAGTTGACGGATGTGAATATTTTTTCTGAGGGAGGTTGTGAGAGTATGCAATAGGATGACCTGGGTTTTGGATTTTTGTATTTTCATTAAGATATAGAAGTGGTGTGTCATAGGGTTGGGGGGATGGGCAGATGATGGCTATGACCATCAATCACAATCCTTCTGTTGGGATTATTTTCAATAAGGTACTTTAGGATTTCCTCTTGATAACTATTTTTTGGATCAGAAGGTAAGTGTAAGTAGGAAGAGGTATCAGATAGCTGCCATTTGGCTTCAGCAACATGGTCATTCTTGTTGAGAAAGTGATGACAAGTGTTGAACAAGTGATGAAGTTTTGTCTGTAGATGTTATAACAGTTTAAGGGTTTCTTAAAAAATCTTGAGAAATTTTGATTAAGGAAATATTAGGTTAAGGATGTAAGGATTAAAAGAAAAAGGATTAGAGACTTTTGAGTGGAGGCAATTAATGAAAATAGGATTATGTTGTCATTCATTCCACAGAAATCCCAATTAAATTAAAAACATTAGAGCAGGCACTCATTTTTCCCTCTTGAACCCTACTCAGGAGGGTGCCAGACCCTTTTCTCAGCAAAAGGGCATCGGCAACCACTTCCCTTGAATACATTAACAGTCCCTCTCATAGCAAGTCCCTAAATTTGTCAAGGTCAATTTTTTTTATGTTGTGCAGTGGTTTTGCAGAAGAAATTTTTATTTCAAAATCCACAAATATAAGCAAAGAAAGCCTCACCCTTCATACCAATATTTCTGGTATAACCTTGTCTCTTGTTATCTCTGACAAATTTTTAGGCTTTGAAAATAGAAAGGCCTGATAATTCTCTGATAGCTCAAAATTGAGTTGGATAATTCAAGAATGTACTGAAGGGAACACTGAAAGAACTGAGATAAAGTTGGCAAGAAAAAATGGGGAGCATTTTGCAAAGAAAAAAGTAAAGTTTTTTCCAGAAAAACAATATTTATCTTAATTCTTACACTTCAACAGGATCCTCCAGGGAAGAAGGTTACCACACAACTTATGGAATATCATCCCCTAACTGAGTCTACTACCTAACTAACTACTACTTAAACATTTACTCTGCCTGGAAACATAATTCTGAGAAAAAATAAATACCCCATTGAAAAATTTCAAGAAATTATCAGATAAAAATTCTATATTATATTGGAAATATAGCACAAAATGCAAATAAGTATATTGAGAAGGTTGTACTAGTAAGCATCTTTGTATGAAAATCTCCGAGTGGCCATTGATACTATTTCAGCACTAGTTGGAATAGCAAGTAGGAATAGTTATGTTAAATATTTTTTATTTCCTTAAAACTTTAATTGATTGTCACAAAAATGTACCATTTGAGAGAAAACTCAATTTCATCAATAAGGAGTACCCACTATTTCATTGCATGGAAGTAATGCTTTTCCAACCATAATGTTTATTATTTTTTCCTTTCCAAAATATAAAGCCAACTAGCATAGTTCCTCTACATTACTAAGTCCCAATCATATCTTCAACCTTGAGACAAAAACTAGGTGTATTAAATGAAATTAGGGACTAAAAATAATTAAAAATCTTGAATCTTGTAAACTTACTGAAAATGGTCTTGGCAGTCTTTGCACATCCCACCCAAATAGGTTGGTAGCAAAAAGGTTAAACAACTTTAATAATGAGGGTCACTTATGTACTAATATTACTTGTTAAAATAATATACTTTGTATAAAAATAAAAAATACTTTATTAAAAAAAATCACTGGATAAAAAAAAGTTGACTGTGGACATATGTGAGGAAAGAGCCGCCAAATTAAGCATCTGTGCTAGAAGTCACCACCCAAGAGCTGAGAAATGGGTTTGGCACCCCATAGAGTTGGATCCAAATGGGAAGAAAATATACCTGTGATGGGTTGCATCTCACAAATACACAGTGACAAAAAAGGCATTATTTGTATTTGGGAGATAATATTTAAATGATTGAAAAATGTGTTAATCATATTGAGGGGGTTATATTTGCATAATGGAAAAATACATCATATGCACATAGTGAAGGGTTAGCCTAGTCAAGTCGATAGTAATGTTGTCAATAATGCCAGACTTTCACAAAGTCACATGGTTTTTTAATTTGGCTTGGATGTTTTTGTCTCACTCTGACTGTAGATCATTAATTATTTTATCCTAGTTTAAATCCTTCAGTTTTATTTTCTTAATCCTCTTTTCCATGTAGCTACTTTTGTGATATATTCTTCTTCCTTTCTAGTAACTCAATATCATTTGCAAATTACATCATGCTATCTCAGATTCTCATATCATGAATACCAATAAATGCTTCTCCTTTCTTAAGAGTCCATGTATCACTACCACAGCTTATTACACTGCATAGAAGTTTTGTACATGATCTTTTGTACATATTATAAAAAATTTACTATATAGTAGAATTAATAAATTTTTAGATGGACAAGTATTATACCAAACTGCACAAAACTGCTCTTCACCTCTCTAAATATAAGCCCTGCCAACCACACTTTTCACCAAATATTTAAAAAAACATTTTAAGAACAGATAAAATGCAGATTAGAAAGAAAATAAATTATATAATAACATTTACAAATGGACTATTTATTATGCTTGTATTGGTGTTCATGTTAAAGTGTTTATAATATATTCTCATTTTCTACATTTTGAATTTATTATTTATCTTTTTTATAATGTTAACTCTCTGGTTCTCTGATTAATCTACCAACTGAATCTAGAATTAGTTGTCAAAATATGAATTAATTAATTAATAAGATAAAATTTAATAATGCCATTACTTTTACAATTTCACTGCTTACTGAACTTCTGAGCTGAATAATATCTTATGCTGTGATCATATAAATGGAAATATTTATATATTTTTTCAGCAATGTCTAAGAAAATACAAATATAAGGTAATTGTCATGGTTCTAAGGCAGAGGTAGAAAAATTGCAACCCACGGGCCACATGAAGCCCACCACAGAGATTTTGTGTTTGTATGACCAAAGATTCATTTTGTATTTTCCACTAGGATGGCTACATCAATACACATGCATAGTGTAGATACATGCCTTTCTGGTTGATATGGTTCATTTTAATTTTGTCTCTGCAACAGTAAATCTATAAATTTCTAACTTTAGTGAAACCATGAACCCTCCAAAAAAAAGTAAAATCTATGATGAATGTCATGTGTTTATTGAAGAATGGACAAGCAAATGGACAAGCTTTAGTATTATATGGAATAAAGCAGTATGTTTACTGTTTCATGAAACAATAGACGATAGATATTTAAGGAGTACAATCTGAAACAACACACAACACAAACAAATGCTGTGAAGTTTGTGAAAAAGCTGAAGAAATAACAAACATTATTTACAAAAAACAATCGACACTTCAAAGTAACTCTAAATAAGCAAATTTCAATGCTAAACGCAACAAACCTTTTTCAGATGGTGAGTTTATTAATCATTGCATGGCAGAATGTTCTAGACATGACATCTTGATGTGAGAAGCAAATTTGAAAGTGTTTCACTGTCAAGAAGGACTATAGTGCAGTACATTGACTCAACTAGTGACAAACTCACAGAAAAGCTGAAGACTGCAAGGAAAGATTGTGTTTGGCTTTATTTGGCACTGGATGGGAACACAGGTAACAATGGTGCACAATTAGGTACTCATCTCTATTGTCGAATTAATGACAATTTCATCATCACAGAGAAATTACTTGGCCTAGAATCAATGAAAGATTGATCAGGCCATTGGTCCGGACTTTCTTGAGCATTCTTTGAATTGTGTGAAGAAAAGTAGCTTGTCCTGGAACGAAATGGCAAGTGTTAGAACAGATGAAGCCAGAGCTTTCAGTGGAAGAAATATAAATATGGTTAAGCTTTTAAAAACAAGTTACAAGCATAAGATGCAGACACTGTTATCTTGTATTTTCATTGCATTTTGCATCAGAAGAGCCTTTGTAAAGTTGTACTGGAATGAAAATAAAGTGCAGAAAAGTAAAGTGCATAAGTGGTAGATCCTATTGTTATTGTGGATAGTAGCTATGATTGTGTTTTATTAATAACAAGGGTACTCCACCATCAAAAGATCAAATATTTACTCTTTAGTCAACATTCTAAACAACATTAATGCCACGAAAAATAACCTAAAAACAGGATGCAAAGTTCAAATCTTTGTTTGAAGATATTGAGGCAGAGTATGAAGACATAATTTACCACAACAGGTTAAGCCTGGGCAAAGTGATAAGAAGAGTGTGGACATTGCAGAATGAATTCCTGTGATTTCTGGACACAAAGGAGATATCTCATGATTTTGCTACAAAAATGGGAAGTAAAGAGTGGAGATATAAGATGATGTTTGCAGATGATGTATTTTATAAATTGAATGTGACATTGCAAGTAAAGGGGTTGTTTGCACATAAACTGTGAAAGCATGTAAAATAATTTAAAGCAAAACTTAGTCTTAAAGCAAAACTTAAACTTAGCAACTTTGCAAGGCAATCAGGTGAAGATAATTTTTGCTGTTTATCTTTATTACGAAAACAGAAATTTCCTGAAAGTGTTTCTGAAATATTAGGAATCATCTGCAGAATTTGGAGGATGAGGTCACAAGATTTCAGGACTTAAAGAAAATTGAGCCTGAATTCAATTTGCTCACTCATACCATCACTGCTGATTTTGATACAGCACTTGAGGAGCTTCAGTTTGAATATATTGACATGGAGTCAGAATCACATTGTGAAATAAAAGTTTAATACAGTGATATTCAGTGACTTTTACAAATCTTCATCTGCTGAACAATTTCCATGTGTGAAGAAAGTTGCTGGAAAATTCCCTGTAATTGAGTCTACATACATTTGAAGAGAAATTATTTTTGAATGAAGATGACAAGAGTAAATATTTCTGTGTCTCTTTGCCAGACATTAACTTGCATGCTGTGATAAGAATCTCAACAAGCAATCTCACTCGTGATTTTAAAAAAATGTAGAAAAGTGTGATAGGGTACATTTGTCTTATTAAACTGATTCTAAAATTGAATGCCTAGCAGATATAAATAGTATGAAATTAGTACAATAATTAAATTGAAACTAACTATTTTAAACTATCACTACTTTATTGAACTTATATATATTGATTTTTATGATACAATGTATGCATTTTCTGAAATGCAAAATTAACTATAATGTATGTAATCATCAATCAAGCAAAGTCAAAAATATTGTCCACCCCTGTTCTAAGGTAATCTAATCCTAAAGGATTAGATAAATATTCTCCTGAAATACATCCAGATAATTCATAATTCCAAAATGATCACAAAATAACCATTATTGTTAGAATATTTCCAGATCCATTTCTTGTACTCTAGTATAGAAATAGAATTATGCACATTTTTCTTCGCCGTCATTTTTGTAAATATATACCTATGGCAGTAAATATATACAAGTGGTTCTATGTACAAATACTGCTGATATATCAGCCACAAAATGGAGATGCTTGTTTCATGTCTTTTGACTTGTCTAACGATTACAATTCTCTCACCTACATGAACATCCCAACAACTCTCCCAACCTGGTCTTTGAACATATGTCCAGTCTTTGTACTGGTCGAGAGCTTTCCAGCTGTAGTGGCCTTCTGTGCCCTGGTTGGGTTCCTCAAGGGGACAATGGTGGTCAACTTGGCCTTGACCATTGCCGAACACTGCCGTCTAGAAAAATTTGCAGCAGCTTTTGGCCTTTACATGATAATGAGTGGAATTATTACCATTAGCCTGGGGCCATTAATAGGTAAGCTATCTTCAAACTCTTATTCATTAAAATATTTCCATTAAATTTGTTCACTTCCACTTAAGCCATCATTAACCATTTTATCTTGAATCATACCTCCCAAAATTTTCATTTCTTGTTGACAAATTATTCTTTTTGGAGAAATAATTACAGCTCAATAAGATTTACAGTATATTTTTACTAAAAGTTTGCACAGATATAGCCTGATGTATAGTAAATAACTACCTAATGTGATTGGCTGTTAAATATTTTCATAAAACCAATAATAGGAACAATATAGAAAATCTGAAAATGTAAAATTATTATTTTCTTTTTATATATTTTGTAAATTCATTTAGTATAATATTTTATCACTGAAAATTTAAAAATGTTGCATGAAATAGTTTCTGAGATATTTTGCTGCTTCTCTAGTACCTGTAGTGGAAACAGAATGAATGCATATGTTGGAGGACTAGAGTTTTATTAAACATATTTGTTTTCTAGTTTAATGTCAAATTGTGTACAATAGCATAAATGAAAAACATTTTGGACACCAAAATGCAAGGTATTATCTAATACAAGGCAGATATTATCGTGATTTGAAAATTTAAATATATCTAGGGACATACAATATGTTTAGAAAGTAACTAATCTCTACAAAGTTACAATATTTACATAAGTAGGTTGTTCATAAAGTATAGGGCCTCACTTTCCTAACTATGTAATGAAAATCATTATATTCACTCCTTACACTATTACATACTGTTAGTAACAAAAAATTTGGCTAGGGTTACAGATGAGAATGGGTGAGTGATTAAAAAACTCTGGAGTGCATTTGAATTACTCAGTAATTGATAATATATAAGTTTTTTTCATGTGCTGTTTCATACATTCTATATTATTTCAATATTGTTATGGGACTATAGTGAATGAGTACCTAACTTTTTTGCATTGGACAAATGAAAATTTGCAATGTTGAGGCTTGCAAAATCAGGCATTTGATCTGGAAAGGTCATTAAATCTGTTTGTAATTTATTATGATGATATCAGATTCTGCAGAGGAAGTCAAGCCTTTATAGGGTATGATGGATGTGCTTGAAGGTTAACATGGACTCAGTTTTGAAATTGTTTAAGTCCACATGTTACCTTTCTAACATTTATGTACAGTAGAAGTACGCTATAGCATATATGGCTTATAACGAGAGTATCGATATAGCGAGTAATCGTTTTGGGCTGGTTGGTCCACGTGTTAAAACATAGGCAGTTCCGCCGATCATTATGAGTGGTCACACCTGGACTATTGCTATAGCGAGTAGATTTTGTCATAGTAGGCATTCGGGTTGCATAAATCGCAGGATTAAAAAAAAAAAAACACTCATTACATTGTCATGCCTCGCGAATCTACAGTGTAATGATGACTTTGTGGTGATTTTACGAGAGAAGACTTTGTGGTTTGATGTCACAGACTTTCCTGGGGAATAACTGAACAACTTATCTTGGAATCTGTGCACCAGTCTGTAATTTTCTGGTGCTATATTGTCCTTATAGCCGATCAATCGGAATAACAGAACATATGGAGCTGTGAGCTAGACTTGTAGACAATACAGTTACAATTAGTTACTCGTGCATGACTTTTGGTGACAATATTTTAAAATATTTTTAATGAAATGATCTATTTTCAATGCATTTGTGGATGGAGTGATACAACTACTTCATGGCTCATTTTCTCCATGATAATTTAATTTATTCTGCAGATTTATGTATTGAAATTTAATACCATTTTTTACCTATAAACCTTTGCCTGTCATAATCTATTCTAGGAGGGTTATCATTAACAAAAACCATCAATAGTCAAGGCATATATCCCCAAAAAGATTTTATTGAAAATAATTTAATTTATGCCTGCTTCTGCCCACAATCAAAATGAATGCTTCCACGAAAAAAATACTTAAATAAATTTTTTAAGAAAACCTTTAATCCTCAATCTTCAACAAAATTCCTTTCGTTTCTGAGTTTTTTTTAAGGAAAAAAATCACCTCAATAATATCTACTTGCACTTGTGGGTCTTGTATTTATGTTGGATGGTCATGTGCATTATCCAAGGGTAAAATGGATATTAGAGACAAATTCTACTCTTGTTTCATATGCTTTGATACTAGTCTTTTAAAAAAACAAACATTTGATTCTGAGACAGTGAAACTTTTGAATGGTCAGGGAAAGTCAGAATAGTTGATTGGTATTGGTTTAACCTTGCAATGACCTCATATCTGAGCTTTACAGTTATACAATATTATTCTACAAGACCTTCTCATGTATTAATGAGTGAAATTGGAAAATCTAATAGATATTCATGTAATCAAGAGTCATTAACCATACATGCATTGTTAACTTAGATATTTTTTTATGACCTACTAGTCATTAATCTAATATGACATTGTCTGGGGCTTTTGTTGACCAAGGCAACACTATTCATAAAATGAATGAATTTGTTCTTAAAAGATTAAATTATCATACTATACCATGCCACACCATAAAGTAACATTCCATATCATATAATATTATGAATTATTATATTTTCATCTTATGAAATTCATTTGATTTTTATCTTTGTCTCCAATGCTTCAGGTGTTGTGCGGGACTGGAGTGAGAGTTATGAGCTCTGCATCCACGTGCTGTCTGTGGTGCTGCTTCTCTGCGCAATCCCATGGCTCATAGAGATGGCCATTGTCCGATGGAAACGACGTAGACAGAAGAACAAAATGGCAGATGGACCCATTCTCTGATGCTGCCTGACCATTAGGAAAAACTTAATACTTTACTACTACTACTACTGTAAATACCACGTGATGACTAAGACAAAGAGGGTAATGCCCTGCATTTCTACCACAACTTCTGTTGAACCATTTATCTCACATTATATATATATATTTATATATTCAGATATAAATATAGATATAAATAAATGATATTTCTTTGTTTCTGTGAAACCGTTGGATCCAAACTGTTTCTTTTTTTTAATTGTCTGGAATTGACTTCCATGTTTTGTTTTGTGTGCTCACGTTAAGTGAGTGAATTTTATTGTTGTTGTCATTCTTGTTGTTGATGTTGGTGGTTACTGTGTACCGTCGGACAGTAGGACAAAAAGTTGTGAAAGTTCCAATATAAATGTTCTAGGTGGAGAAGCAATGGAATTGTTTATGTAGTGTGCTCTATCAAAACGTGATTGTGTGCAGATGAAGTGTTGGATCTCCATCTTCGTGCTCCAATAGTGATTCTGAACAAGAGTGTGTGTGAATTTGAGCAGTTGTTGAGTGTGTGTGTGCATGGATACTTGTTTCCAAATAAAACAAAAACAAGAGTAAAACATACTTTACCAAATGCATGTCACACTCAGCATCATTGGTGCATGTGTGTCAGGAGAGATTGTCCAGGAAAATAATGTGAATTTCATTCTTGGAAAACCAAAACAATATATATGTACATGAGACTGTCACCACAAAGGCTATATTATCTTGTAATGTTTTTTTGATGATGTTCATATCAATGTTTACTTAGATGCCATGCCTTTTGTTGGGTGTCGAGTACCATAGCTGTTGATTTGTTGTTCTTAAGAAGGTTGATGCAAAACCTTATAAACTTGATATTTTTACATGAAACTATTTTCACTCCAGTTCAAACGGAAGAAAGTATATATAAACAATGTTGTGGATATTGAGAAAAAAGGGTATTTTATCAAAGAAGATTGGAGCTTGTATATACATAAATAAATAAATCTATATATATATATATATGTGTGTATATATATATATATTATAAATATACACAAATACATAAAGTTTAATAAATCCTGTTTACAATATTGCTTTTCCCTTCATTGCTTGTTTTTTCTCAACATGAAAATGTGCAAGGTCAAAGTCAGGAGGAAATATTTAGGAGGTTGATCATTGAATGGAGGGCCGGGAAATATCCCACTCACCACCCAAAACTACAATATAGAACTCCTCAACATAAAAACCATAGCCACAAACAACGGTTATACACACACTCTTGTCGACAGAATCATCCGGAAAACACAAATAAAAATAGCCACCAAACAAATCTCCCAGCTAGAAGCTGCGAAAACCATCGATACCAAATGGTGTTCTCTCCCTTTTCTCGGCAGCATCTCATACAAAATATCAAATCGTCTTCCCAATCCCTTGAGAGCAGCATTCTACACACCCTTCACCCTATCAAAGCTACTGTGCAACGCCAAAGACAGACGGGAAAAATTCTCCGAACCCGGTGTCTATAAATTAAAATGCAGTGACTGTAGTGCAGTGTACATTGGGCAAACCGGGAGAAATATACGAACACGGACCCGCGAACATCTCAGATGTTTTAAAAATTCTAACCCCACCTCCTTATTCGCCAAACACCTTTTGGACCATAACCACAGAAGTGACTTCGACC